>JZKD02S1672851.1:266116-277039 GCA_000966675.3 Picea glauca | reverse complement strand
TCACTTGGGACACCTTTGTGTTCCTTCAAGCGAGCGTGCCAAGATGATTTGGGAGGCGCACTACAGTCGAGTCGCTGGGCATTTCGAGGTCGAGAAAACCGTGGCAGTACTGCAACAGTATTTCTATTGGCCGAACCTTCGACAAGATGTCAGGAAGTACATCAAGTCCTCCACTGCTTGTGCCATTGCCAAACCAACCATCAAGAAGCAAGGCCTCTATACTCCACTTCCTACCCCCAGTCGACCTTGGGAATCCATCCTTATGGATTACATGTCGGGCCTTCCTTCTACTAAGCATGGCAATGACTGTGTTTTTTTGGTCGTCGACCGATTCTCGAAGATGTCCATTATGATGGCCTACAAGAAGAATATCACAGCAGAAGCCACTGCTAAACTCTTCTTTGAACAATTATGGGTACACTTTGGGATCCCACAGTATATCATCTCAGATCGGGACAGTAGGTTCCTCAGTACATTTTTGTCCAGCCTCTGGTCGATGTTGGACACCAAGCTCACCAAGTCCACAGCTTTCCATCCGCAAATTGATGGCCAGAAAGAGGTTGTCAACCGGATGATCGTACACATTCTGCGCATGTACAATTTAAATCATCCACGCACATGGGATGAGAGCCTCCCCTATGTACAACACAGCTACAACCAGGCTCTCCATAGCTCAACTAGTCACAGCCCCTTTCAAGTTGGCTTGGGATTCCAACCATTATGTCCCATTGACATAGCCATGCCATTTGTGGCTACTCAAGAAGATTCAGCTCATGTCTAGTCTGAGGCAGATAAGGAAAACAACTTCATTGAGCACATTCAACACATCTGCCAACAGGTTCATGACATCTTGGACAAAGCCAATGCTAAGTACAAGCAACAACATGATCAACATCAGGTGCCACACAACTTCCAAGTGGGCAACAAAGTGTGGCTGCATTTGCAAAAGGAGAGATTCGTTGGACCCCACCACAAGCTTCGTCCACTTAGATATGGGCCATACACCATCACCAAGGCTATAGGGGAAAATGCCTTTGAGCTCAACATTCCACCATTCCTTGGTCTGGACCCAGTGTTCAATGTGGACCGCCTTCGACCCTACTTTCCACCTCTACTAGATACATCCGACATGGCAGAACAACTCACACCAACAGAGTTAAATCTAGACTACATGGAACAAGCCAGAACTGATTAGATCAGAGATACACAGATCAAGCACACCCAAAAACAAAGGATACCCCTATATCGAGTTGTCAAAGCAGGCCAACTCCTTCACTAAGGCAAATGGCTCACCAGGGACCAACTTCAGCAGAAGTTTCCTCATCTCATGGAGGAACTCAACGTAATGGGGACCATTGATTCCTAAGGAGGGAGGATTGATCCAGGAGGATATCGGTGGCCACCCACCTTTTCCGACTGGCCCAAAACAGTTTTCTGGCAATTTTGGCAATTTACTATTTTTAGCAGGTTTTAACTTCCAGGGCCATTTTGAGGGCCTAAATGAAGGTTTTTTTAGATCGAGGTTCTCAATGATATTTGAAGGCATAACTAAGCCTCCAAAATGAATATCCTCAACAATACCTTTCCAACGAGCTATCACATGCCTAAAACGAAGATCGTATGCAAAAGTTACGACCCCGGGAAGTTGATGTACTAACTTATCCAAATGGGGCCCACATGACTTTTGGCACTTGATCCCCTAGGGTTAGGTTTTTGGATGTCTATGACTTTTTGCATTCTCGTCTATTGTAAAAAGGCATTTAGAGCCTCATTGTAATCATCTTCTCACGGATGCAAGTAGCAGCCACATCTCTTCTCAGAGATAAGCTACCAGTGCCCTAGCTAGTTTATTTCCATTCTGTCTGTAAGAATATTTCAGTCATTTGTTATTAATTAAATGAAGTCTTATTTCCACTGCATCTCTGGGTTTATGTGTATTTATGTATTTCATTGTGTTGCTACATAAATTTGTATCAACGGGCTTGATATCGTATGCGAAAACGGTCTGTACTAGAGATGACAGGTCAGAAATTTTGAGTCTGGAGATAAATGATAATATCTCCATACCAAGAGTCAATAGAACTGATCAGAAAAATGGATTCATCAGGTAAGGAATCCTCTGCCACATTTTCTATCTCAGTGGATGGATGCTCACATATCAATTTGGAAAATACCAAAGATTTCTTAGACTTAACGTGTTCAAACTCTAAGTCGAACTCGTGGAGAATTACTATCCATTTGGAGTACTTGTCCCATAGAAATTGTCATGTAAGGATATGTTGCATAGGGTTACAATCAGAAATAAAAGTGGTCTTACGTAGTAGGATATAGTGAGGAAAATGTTGGATAGCTTGAACAGCTGCCAAGGCCAGTTTTTCCACATGTAGGTATTTGGCCTCGGTAGTCGTGAGACTCCAACTCAAATAATAAATTACATGTTCGTCATGCGAATCATCCTCTTGGACTAAAATCGTGGCAATGGTAGAGTTCGAAGCGGCAAGGTAGAGGAAATAGTCTCGACTATAATCTAGTGGGAAAATCAGTGGTGTTCATGTTAGGGAAAGTTTCAAAGTTTCAAAGTATTTGTTGGCAGTCTCGTCCCATACAAATTCGTAACCCTTCTTCAACAATCGAGTAAATCCTAGAGTTAACTCAGCATAGTTGGGAATGAAGCGACGCAAAAAGTTTGCCTTCCCTTGAAAACTTTGGAGTTGGCGTAATGTAGAAGGAGGAGGTAGATTAAGGATGGACACAACCCTCAAAGGATCCACCCGAATTCCATGAAGTGACACAATAAAACCTAGAAGTCGGCCAGAATCCACACAAAAAACACATTTGTGTGGGTTTAAACGTATACGATAGTAATGCCAGCAAAGAAAAATGGCTCGGAGATCGGTCAGGTGATCTTGGCAGTGCATGGAATGGGTTGGTAGATCATCGAGATATGGTTGTACGATGTGCTTGATATTGTGAAAAGAATAAGACATGGCACGTTGAAAAATATCAACAACATTCTTCAAACCAAAAGGTAGTTTCTGGTAGGCGAAGGTACCCCAAGAACAAATGAAAGTAGTTTTTTGTTGATCTGCGGGTAAAATGTTAATCTGATTATAGCCGGAGAAACCATCCATTAAAGAGAAGATTTCATTTTTGGTGCAATTGTCGACGATCTGGTCAATGAAGGGGGTTGGAAAGTTGTCCTTGGGACAATCTTTATTAATGTCCCTATAATTGACGCATACACGGATCGTGCCTTGTTTTTTATTAACCAGAACTAGATTGGATACCTAATCAGTTAAAGCCACGGGATAGATAAATCCAACCTTGAGAATTTTTTCAACTTCGAGCTTGATAGTGGCAGATTTACAAGGGTGGACCAAGTGGAATCTTTGTTGAACAGGTTTAGTTTTCGGGTAGGTCTTAATTTCATGCACAACGATATCGGGGTCAATAACCGACATCTCTTTGTAACTCCAAGCGAAAAAGTCATGAAATTCCTGGAAAATAGCTTTATAAGTGACAAATTCATTATCAAAACAAGTAGCTCTGATGTGAACATTTTTAACAACTCCAGGTTTAATGGATATGTCAAGAGGAATGGTGGGTGAAATGTTACTCAGGTTCCCTTCATATAACACATCGTGTTTGGACTCGGGAACAGAGGAAATGACAATAATGGTCAACGAAGTCAAAATCCATTGGTAACTCTCTAAGGTGTGTTGTTCTAGGAAGAAAATGGAACGATGATGCCCATCGTCCCATGGGGTGTCTTCCATGGAAATAACTGACATTATCATCTCATCCGTAGGAAAAATGACATGAAACGGATCGGGAGATGAATCACCAAGAGAGGGAGTAGCAGGGTTGTCGATTGAATGGCTTGATAAGAGAATTCAACCAGACTTAAAGGCATTTTTTCATCATAGCGAAGATAATAACCAGGATCAGGTACTATCCACGGGTCATAAGACGCGAGGGTTTCATGAACGGAGGTAGAAATCATATTGATAGAGGTGACAAAAGGAGGTGGAACATCGAGTGGTGGGATTGGGAATGTACCCATCAAAGTTGAAATTTTTAGTAGACCCACACTGACATTCTCATACCCAGGAGGTGTCTTCGAAATAAAGGGTACGTTGCTAGTACGGGAATCAAAATTGAAAAAGGCCAGCTGATCTACAATAATGACTTTTCCCTGGTGTGGAAAACGTACTACATGAAAAAGGGTAGACACAACTGTGCGCATGTAATCAATCCATCTATGGCCAAGTAAGAGGTTATAATCAAGAGGTGCATCAAAGACCTCAACTTCAACACTGACCAATTTTCCCTCCAACGTAATAGACAATGAGGGAAGTACACCATAGGGTTTAAAGCCAGAGCCATTGAAGACCTTAAGTGTGTTGTGTGATTCAGTTAGGGGAGGAGAGCCAATGTATTTCCAACAGGAAACAGACATTACGCACGTCAAGGCACCCTCGTCAATAATGATTCTACAGATATTCTTGTTCTCGACAACAACTTGTATCTGAAACGCTAGCTGAGGAGGTATCCTTGGAATGTGATCTTCCAGGTCAAAAATTATCAAATTTGTATCTGTAGGATCAATTCCACTAATAGCCTTTAACAATGCCTTCCATTGAGTGGGACAACTTTGAAGGACTTCGAGAGCTGACATCGCTAAGGGTGCTTGCACAAGAGCTTCTACAATACTGTAGTTCTAAGCATCACGCACATGAGGATTAAAGGCAAACTTTCGAACAACGCCCTTTGGAGGAGGGCAGAGAATTGTATCGATACCCAATCTTTTGAGATGAAGAGGACCATTGGGAGGTGAAGTCGAGGGAGGCGGTTGAACCAACGAAGGTGGTATATCATCAACTTTCTCCTTTGAGGAAGAGTAATCTTTGGCCCGGGTAGTAAGTGTAACATCATTCTTTTTTAAATCACCAATACACATAAGAACATGGGAAGTGGTGGAAGGAGAGGGTTGGTCGTGAATGACCAATTGGGCCTGTTGTTGAGAAGGGAAATGTTGGGACAAAATGGCAGCTGTGGGAGGCTTCACGGTCCCTTGAAGGAACTTAGTGACCTTGACACGTCTTGGACAATCTTTCGTGTAGTGATCATCACCACAGATAAGGCAAGGGTATCGAGGTTTTCACTTATCCTTATCATCAGTAGGTTTCATTTTGGCTTTCTCAGATTGTGGATTAATATTTTTATCCTCCTTATTCTTACCCTTTCCTTTTTTGGATTTATTTTTTCCGACAAGGGTAGATTGAACGAAGTTAACCTCAAAAATTTTGTTGGTGGAAGGAGTAGGAGTCAGAGCATTTTGAACATTAGAAGCAGTAGATTTTGGATTAGTGTGTGAGGCTTGCATAGATTGAGGTTGAGAATGGAAGGTGTCAATCACACCATAAGCCACATGAGAAGTAGTAGGGGTAGTTGAGGTAGTGGTGGTAGAAGGACGAGGAGTATCAGGGAGCAAGTCGTAAAGAGTGATCGTTTGTGAATAAAAGAGATCTAGGTACTGAGCGTGACTGATCACTTGTTCTTCAGTGACAACTCCACCCATGGAAATTTCATGAGACATTTTTTGAATAATTTGGTGAACCATTTCGCCAATAACTGATCAGGAAGGTCGAGTTTGATCAAACATCGTCTTCTTCGCCACTCATGGATGTGATCGGAAATATGAGTGGCTAAATTTTGCTTAAAGGAACTCAAAATCTCGGTTCCTGTTTCATAGCAGATTGGAAATTGGTAATCTGTGAGGAAAGCCATGGCTAGGGTATTAAAGTCGGTAAAGAATCCTCGTAGTAATTCTATATACCACTTTGCAGTCGAACCCATCAGAGTTCGTTGGAAGAGTCGTAACCGAATGGAGTCATCCATCAAAGAGTTATATGAACACCAAAGGTGAAAAGTCATGACATGGTTGTTTGGGTCTTCTAACTGTTTACTGTCAAATTTGAGAATGTCAGATAGTAGCTTGGTCGGTATAATGGGTCAGTGGGGAGAATTTAGGATAGGTTCATTCAAGATTCTAGACAAGTCAGGTAGATCCAAAGTGGCTAAAAAGGGTAATTGTCTATTCACGTGAGGGTACTGGTGACTTTGGGGAGGGATTCCCTTTGGTATATCAGTAGGACCATAAGCAGTCTACATGTGAGGCAAAGGTCCTAACAGATTTGGACATGAGTGTGGAGGCATGTAGCCCATAGGGTTGTACTAATTAGGGATGTTTCCTTGGAAAGGGACACTAGAATGAATGCTCGAACCCCAAATGGAATTGGAAGAACCAAGATATGACTAGCCCGAACTGGGGGGTATGAGAGAGCTAACTTGAGGTTTTTTCCCCCCAAATGATTGTGGATTTCCATGGATCAGAAGGTTCCAACATTGGGCTAGTGATCCTGGAATGTTGTGTCGATAGGGTGGGTTATAACCTCCAAGAGGGGGTTGTCCTCCAAGCGAGGATTGTGTCCCAATTTGGGTTTGACCCCCAAACTGAGTTTTCCTCCTAGGGTTATATTTCCCTCCAATGGGAATCTGATAACCAAAAGTAAATGATTGAGTATATCCTCCAATTGGATTAGAGACACTTGGGCCAAATCCTCTCATAAAAGGCGGATAAGACCCTCCAGAAAGGACCTCGGAAGGTGTCGAAATGAAATCAGAAGCAGCATTGTACCCAAGAGGAGTAAAAACTCCAGAAGCTCCGAATGGAACTTGCGTAGGAATAGGGATAGAAGTATTCAAAGCATTATACCCAGGAGAAAGCAATGGGATGGGTCTAGACGAAAGTGGTGTGCCAATGGGAGCTTGGCTAGCCACCATATTCTAGTGGGAATAGTCGTAGCATGTGGGACCATTGTGGAATGGGCCATCTGGAGAGGAATGGTCGAGCTAGGACCAACTGACTATGTGTATAAACCAATGAAGAGATAGCACGTTGTACTAGAAAAGTGATATGGAGGTATCATGTAGGTAGCAGGTGTTTCGGGAAATTCAGAGACAACAAGTGTTATAACCCTAATTTACACCAAACATGCTTACTTGGCATCAGGCCATCTCATATTCCTTCTTTTCCAAGCCACTACTGAACAAATCTTCTAAAAAACTCCATTTTTAAAGGCCCACGCACCCTACTCCACTACAACCCGCGTGTATCTACAGTGTCCATGCTAGCTGACCCACTACAGCCCGTATGGACCTTCAGAAGCACAAAAAAAGGAAAGTTTATGACAAAACACACAGCTTTGGGCAAGTTAACTAAACCTTTTGGCCATTCATGGTCGGTCATTCGACCAAATACCTAGCTCCTTCTAGCCTATAAAAGAAGGGGTAGGGGTCCCATTTGAAAGGAGGAGACTCATAGTAAAGAAACTATACCCGATTGAGAATTCCCTTTGTCTCAACCTTTAGCCATCCTTGTGCAAAGAGAAGTATAGATAAAAGTAGTTGGAAGACAGTGGAAGAAGAGCCCAGGACCAGGATCGAGGAGTAGTAGATGACTTTATCATTGTAAGATCAAATGCATGTGGAGTTATTTGTTTGTATTTAGTGAATGCAGGTCAGCATTGGGAGGAGATTTGCAGTCAAAGAATGACCAAGTGCGAAAAGGGATCAACATCAAACATGAAGAATAAGGTGTGTCAACTTAATCTCTTGAGCCTTGTATTTACATATGAGTAATGGGGGTCTAGGCATGGGACGATGGTAAAAGTAAGAATCTTTAGGTCATTTCTGCATGCATGATAAAACCCTTAGTGCTAGTTCGTAGGAGGGATTTCCCACCCACAATAGAATTGGTGACTCCACTGGGGATCTCTAGGGTTTCTGGGAATGTTTTTTCTTGGGTATTTTTAAGAACTGGTTTCATTTCTTGTTTTTAAAGTTTCTGCAAAAGTCTTAGCTAACAGAGATTTTTGTCTTCCATAACAGTTATCTCTGTTTCTTTGCTTGACTGCATTTTTTTTTCGAGACCCACAGAGGTACACGCGGCATGTATAAGGTCTGCATGCGTGTACCCATGCCCTACCTTCCCACAACCCGCATGTACATGCTAGCTAAGGAAGTGTCAGTCGCATGTATGATTCCAGAAAAATTCTTTTAGAGAGGCAGTCATCCTCTCCCCTGTCAAGAATAATCCTTCTCAGGGGTTTTCTGGAAATCTTTCTAGTCTTTGTTGTTTGCAATCTATAGCTTAGTTTTTACCTCAGATTGGTTTGTTCTATGAAATTTTCCTTCAATTGTTTTCTTTTTCTGTCAAAGTAAGTTTCTGAGTCTTCAAGAGATTTTGGTTCTCAATACCAGTAGTCTTTTCCAGTGCTTGATTGCTTATAGTTTCATTTTTTGAAGATTTGAAGAAGTACATGCAGCCTACATAAGGTCTGCATGCGTGTACACACGCTCTTACCTTACACAGCTTGCGTGCACATGCTAGTTGTTGAACTGTCAGCAGTGTGCCTATTGAGAAAAAAATTTGGTTTAAGGAGAGGCATGCATCCTTTCCTTGTCAAGAGTTATACCTCTCAGGGTTCGTGGTCTCTGCCATAGAATCTTAGCCTAGGTTTGGACTCTATTATAGCTTGTTTTTTCATTTAGAATATTTCTTGTGTTTCCTAGCTTTTTTAACTTATTTTTAGCTTGAAATTTTAAGAAAAAGGAGTTGCATTTATGCTTTGATTGGAAGAATATTTTGTTATTTATGATTTGATTGGAAGAAAATATAAAATAAAAAAAACTTGTTTTGTTAGATATCTTTCTTTCCTGGCATTTTCTTTGCATTGTTATTTGAAAAAGAAAAAGAAATTAGCATAGCGTTGTGTTTTCTTCTAATTTTAAAAATCATTTCAAAAAAAAAATAAGAATTATAATCATTCTTTTCCAGTGTTCATATAAGTTTCATCATTTTTCGCAAGAGTCTTAACACCATCAGTTGCACTACTGTACCATTTTGAGTAAATCAAGCCAGTAAAAAGAACACTAATTAAAATTTACTAGACTTTATGTTTGTAGGGTCCATCAACTAGATTAGGCTAGAGCCTTGATTTAGGTTGGAGAGGAAACTCTTCAAGGCTATAAAACAAACATACGAGTCTATGCTAAGGAGTGTAGAAGTTCAGTATCGTAAAATTTATCCGAGACCCTCCTCTAACATAGGGGATAAACACAAGGTCGCGTGTGGAAAGGTAGCAGAGATAACCCCTCCAAAGCCAGACCAATCGTAGTGGAGAACACATATAGAGGGCTTGTCTTCGAATTCCGTTGATTTCATTTTCCACGGAGCTTCATGGGTCTTGAATCCATTCGAGGTCCTCATTTTTCTTCCAAACCACTTTCTTTCGATACCCTTGGCAGGTTTCGGTCTCGATACCCTACTCATTGTGGTCTACCCGGCTGTCAATTGCACCCGCTTGGTGACTGTTTGCGTGTTGGCAACCTAGTTGCCTATCTTTCTAGTGACATACACAGGTGAATGCAGGGGTATACCGTAGTACCTAGGACATACATCAGGCCACGCTTTGTAGAGTATACCCAGAGGGTGCTTCCGTTTTTGAGTTTCACTTGCACCAGTAAGTTGCTCTAGTGTTGGTTGGTGTAACTATTCTTCCAACTAGTTAGTCGTTTGTTTGATTTGCCTTTAGGAACTTTTAGTGTGTGCTCTGTGCTCCCTAGTTTTCCAAAGTGAGTTAGTCATTCATGGTTTTGGGTCTCTAACCTAGGGTGGTAGACTTCCCACTTTATCGGTCACGAGGAATTTTTGGTCTTTCGGTTAAGAACGTGGAGCCACCTCTTTATAGGCATTGTTTTGATAACATTGGTTCTTCAGAGTCAATGTGTGAAAATTTTATGGATTTGAACGATCCCGCAAGGGGAGAACCTATGCATAAGATATTCATGGATAAAGTTCCCAGTGATACCAACCAAGGAGCCCCTTCACAAGGGGATTCTTGTTCTTTTCCCTTCTTCAGAAACGTTGGTGTCCCTTTGATGGCCACTTTGTACATTCTTAGGTTGAATGTGGGATTACCGGTTTGGTTGGGTACCATTCCAAATGTCCCTAATGCTCTTGTCACTTCTCAATTAAGAACTCTATGTCATGGGCACCCTGTTGATGTTTCTTTATCAGCAAAGTCTTCTCCTCCTCCTTCTCCCACCTCTGGTGAAAGTACAGTTACTAGTAACCGTAAGTCTAAACGAAATAGAAAGAGGAAGAATAGGAAGAAGAAACCACCAACCTCTGCGAGTCATGTTGGAGATAGGTTAACAACCTCTGCAATTCACGTTGAAGACCAGCACCCAGCCTCTGCAAGTTACACTGGGGGCACACACCCACCCTTTACAAGTCATTCTGGGGGAAAAAGTCCAATCACTGCTAGTCATACTGGTAATAGGTCGGTAGCCTCTGCAAGTCATGTTATTGACCCATCACTAACCTCTGCAAGTCATGTTGGAGATGTGCAACCAACCACTACTAGTTATGCTAGGGGCATTAATTATATTAAGAAACCTAGATGGATAGAATGTAAGCCTAAGTTCCCTTGTAAGATTTGCAAGGGAGATCACCTTACTCATTTGTGCCCTGGCATTCCAAAGGTACAAAGATTGTGTTCCCTGTCTGCAAGCTCTTCTGATTTTGAGTCTTTTGAGGTTTCCTCGCAGTCTATTCAACCATTGGTTGAGAAAGTGGTCATGTTGATGCAGTCATCAGTTGATCCCACTCCTCTTTTGGGGGGTGATGTGCCTTTAGACCATGTAGTCTCACAGCCTATTCATCCATTGGTTGTGAAAGTGGTCATGTCGATGCAGTCATCGGTTGATCCCACTCCTTTTTTGCGAGGTGAGGTGCCTTTAGACCATGTAGTCTCTTAGCCTATTTAGCCATTGGCTAAGAAAGTGGTCATGTCG
>JZKD02S1672851.1:250374-266066 GCA_000966675.3 Picea glauca | reverse complement strand
AGGTTTCCTCGCAATATATTCAGTCATTGGTTGAGAAAGTGGTCACGTCGATGCAGTCATCAGCTGATACCACTCCTCTTTTAAGGGGTGAGGTGCATTTAAACCTTGTAGTCTCTCAGCCTATTCAGCCATTAGTTGAGAAAGTGGTCATGTCGATGCAGTCATCGACTGATCCCACTCCTCTTTTGGGGGGTGAGGTGCCTTTAGACCATGTAGTCTTGCAGCCTATTCAGCCATTGGTTGAGAAAGTGGTCATGTCGATGCAGTCATCGGCTGATCCCACTCCTCTTTTGGGGGGTGAGGTGCCTTTAGACCATGTAGTCTAGCAGCCTATTGATCCATTGGTTGCAAAAGTGGTCATGTCGATGCAGTCATTGGCTGATCCCACTCCTCTTTTGCGGGGCGAGGTGCCTTTAGACCATGTAGTCCTGCAGCTTATTCAGCCATTGGTTGTGAAAGTGGTCATGTCGATGTAGTCATTGGATGATCCCACTCTTCTTTTGGGGAGTTACATGTCTACCGACTATGTTTTTAGCATTTTCAGTTCAATACTTTCATAACAAGGGGGCAGTCCGCTTGTTCTGAGCACACCCCCTCCAAGCCCTAGGATGGTTTCCTTTGATTGGAATGACCTTGTTGAGCCTCGGCTTCCTTCTACAACACCTTTTCAAATAAGGGTTGAATTTAATTCAACAAACATTTATCGATGTATTGTGGATGAGGGAGCCTTTGCAAGTATTTTATCCTCCTCGGTTTGGAAATTCTTGGGATCTCCCAAGCTTGTGTCTGCTTTGCATGAGTTGTTGGATTTTGACAGACATCCTAGTGAATATTTAGGGATTCTTCCTCAGTTGCCTATCTCATTGGGTGGGAATATTGTCCTTGTTGATGTTATAGTGGTGCAAGGCCCGTTATATTTCAATATGTTTCTCGGGCGTGATTATGTATATGATATGAATGTTGTAGTGTCTATGCTCTTCTGGGTGATGCATTTCCCTCACAATGGAAGCATTGTCACTATCGACCAACTGGCATTTGATAATCACCATCCTAATTCAGCATTATTTCAAGCTACCCCTTTATATGTTCCTAGCGTTCGTGTAGACTCTACCCCGCCACGGGTTAATTATGTGGCGTCTTATCCTCAGTGTTCAATGGTTTATGAGTAGGAGCCTGTGCAATCATGTTTTCCTTCTCAAGATTTGGAATCACCTATTGATCCATTGGTGTATCCAATGGGGGCATGGGATCCCTTGCTTCCCCCTCTTGGTCCAAGTGGGCTTGAGTATCCTTCTTATTCTGATCTTATTGTTAGTAGATCCTCAAGCCCTTGTGATTGTGATTCTTCACTAATAGACTCTGCCAATCCTAGCCAGAACCTCCATCGTCATATGGAGTATGGTCAGTTTACTTCACCCTTTGGGACTGTCGACCCTCGTTTGCATGATTTCTTGGAGTTTGAATTTCCTTCAAATGAGGCTATCCTAGAAGCCATGACTATGGTTTCTATACCATAGGAGGACTTACACCGTGGTTTGTGTTTTCTTCCATTTTGGGAGACTTCCCAAGTTGACTATCGAAGAGACTCTTGGTCTGAGCCTAACAACGGGCTCTACCTGAACCAGTTTCATACTTGAGTCATAGCCCCCAACGGGTCTTATTTTAAGCCCTTTTTAGACCCTCTAAACATGAAAGGATTGTCGACCGATCTTGTGGCCTTTCACGCTCGTTAAACTGAAATTTGAAGTCACATCTATCCGGTGGTAGTTTACCCCTTTTTCGGTCCAGATGGTCAATTGTACGAACAAAGGTATACTCTAGAGGCCTCAGATCTCTAGAAGAGCACTCTCAGGTATAATTTTAACCCTTTTTGGGCCTGAGGGACTAAATTTACGAAAAAGGAACACCCACAGAGTCCATGGTTAATCTCTTTTCAGACTCCCTAAAATTGAAAAGATCGTCGAGTGACCTTATTCTTTCACACTCGTTAAAATGGTCGAGAAGAACATTCTTGACGGAGTCCATAGTTAAGCTTTTTTCAGACTCCTTAAAAATAAAAAAATGGTTGAGTGATATCGTCTTTATCACACTCGTTAAAATGGTTTTGAATAGACGTCTTGTCAGTGCTAGTTTACCCCTTTTTCAAATCGACTAGACTACCTTCGAAAAAGGTACCCCATTGGAGTCTCCTTTTACGTTTTTCAGACTCTCTAAATATGAAAAACCACCGAGCTTACCTTCTCTAGGCTCATTAAAATTACATCGAAGGACGTTACCATTGTTTGTCTTATTAATCGCATTTTCATACCCGCGTCTTTGGCCTAATTACGACTCCATGTTGCTCTCAACTGAACCATCTGAAGCATGCCTTATACGCAATCCCTGTAGCACTTTGCCTCTGCATATTGACAACTTTGGCCCCTGGAGGATTTTTCTTGAGCGTCCTTTTCTTGCATATGTCTGTTTGCCCTGAGCATCCCTGTGTTCTATGCACTTGGAACTAGTATGTTTGTGACACTCGATTCCTCCTTTGTAACGTAGCATTCTTTTATGCTTTTTCCAAAATTATTGAAAAAGACAAAAAAATCAAATATACCCCAAAAAGAGGAAGGGAAAAGTATTTTCTTTTTATTGGCAGCACAATGAGTCTCCCTTGGACAAAGCAGATCCTTCCATTTTTTCTTCAAGCTCTAGGATTTAATATGACCTTAGGAAGTTGTTCTCACTACATAGAGTTGTTTCCTCCTCTGTTTGGTTATTCTTCCAAACATATGGAGAGTTTGTGTCACCTCCTACCTCGTGAACTTATGTCAATGCCATGCTACATGAGTCTCATCATTTGTCGTGCTATTGTCCAAGGGAATTTTTTACCAAGCCTGAGTCAGCCCCTCTATAGTTTATCTCTTGCTCTCATGCCCGACCATCCTCAAAGTCCAATCAAGTCTTTGTTCGAAATCAATGAAGCCTCCAGCCTGATCATCAAGATTCTCTAGTCCATGACCGACGAGCTGTCGAAGACCTCTGGGTAGTGAATTCATACACTCATATTACACTCCTACTCGAGTTTTGAAGATTTTGAAGTTATTTCTCGAGCTCTAAAGACCTCATCTCCAGCCATCAGGCCTTATCAGCTTCTAGAAGATGGATACTATACATGTATATATTTTGATTTTGAGATGTAGATCCGTTGTGTATTACTCATGGATACACTTTATATAGTTATATGACATGGATCTATATTGTATTTGATTGGTAGCCATGATTTTATTTCATCTCGATCATGGGTATGCCCGCCTCAATGAAAAAATTGTTATTTTGTAGATGGCACCTCCCAAATTCTAGTCCCTGGGCTCACCAGTTTCGTACATTGATAAAGATTGATAATGTATTTCGGCCATCAGATTCACTTCTGACCTCACACATTAGGGGGCATCTGATATAACCCTAATTTTCACCAAACATGCTTACCTGGCATCAGGCCATCTCATATTCCTTCTTTTCCAAGACACTATTAAACAACTCTTCTAAAAAACTCCATTTTTAAAGGCCCACGCACCCTACTCCACTACAACCCACGTGTATATACGGTGTCCATGCTAGTTGACCCACTACAGCCCATGTGGACCTTCAAAAGCACGAAAAAAGGACAGTTTCTGACGGAACACATAGCTTTGGGCAAGTTAACTAAACCTTTTAGCCATGCATGATCGTTCATTCGACCAAATACCTAGCTCCTTCTAGCCTATAAAAAAAGGGGTAGGGATCTCATTTGAAAGGAGGATAATCATAGTAAAGAAACTATACCCGATTGAGCATTCCCTTTGTCCCAACCTTTATCCATCCTTGTGCAAAGAGAAGTATAGAGCAAAGAAGTTGGAAGACAGTGGAAGAAGAGCCCGGGACTAGGATCGAGGAGCAGTAGCTGACTTTATCATTGTAAGATCAAATACATGTGGAGTTCTTTGTTTGTCTTTAGTGAATGCAGGTCAACATTGGGAGGAGAGTTGCAGTCATAGAACGACCAAGCATGAAAAGGGATCGACATAAAACATGAAGAATAAGGTACGTCAACTTAATCTTTTGAGCCTTGTATTTACATATGAGTAATGGGGATCTAGGCATGGGACGATAGTAAAAAGTAAGAATCTTTAGGTCATTTATGCATGCATGATAAAACCCTTAGTGCTAGTCCGTAGGAGGGATTTCCCACCCACAACAGCAAGTATATCAACACCTACCCCTGAGCCATAAAGGTCTTGCACAGTGTGAGGTGGGGTTCGAAATATGTCAGTGGTCCAAAAGGGATCCTCGTTTTCTGGGACGGTAAGAGGTTCGGTTGGTATTCCATAAGTGTCAATAATAAGTTCTATGGATGAATTCTGTCGGAGAATACGTCTCTTGTATCCAGGAGGTAGTCGGAAAGCATCTAGAGAATCGAAAATTTTCTAAAGAGTCAGTTCTTTCCGCTTGTGAAGGTATGTTGTCTTGGACCTCGCTCTTTTGAGGAGATCCCTCTGGTGGATTAGTATGAAAGGGTTGAGAACCTTTTGGATCTTCCGGGGGTAGTCCTTGCATCCTACATGAACGATGTGGAGGCTCAATGTTGGCTGAACCAAATATTTTACGGAAAACATCTATGGACAACTATTGAAACAAATAGCACTCGCTAATAAAATCTAGGAATCAAACCAAGCAAACAAAACCTTCTTATTTCAAAGTCACTAGTTGGTGATGAAATCCAACGTCGCGAAGTCAAGACAAGAAGGGGCTAGAATAAAGTGGATGGAAAAGTTACGTTGACGACCTGCTTAATGGACTTATACCCTGGTGCAAGCTCCCACACATAATCGTGGGTATACCCTCTAAGGATCCTGAGTGAGTCTGGCCAATGTCAATTCTAGGTACCGTGAAGACTTGCCCCTCCACAGTCACCTCGTGTAATACCCTAAGAAGATAGGAAAATAAGGCTACCAAGAACAACAATGATGCCTAGGGAAACAATCGTCGGGCTGATCCACGTGCAAAGGCAGGGTATATAGCTCGAAATCAACTTGAGAGGCTTCCACTCATCATTGTGGGTATACCATTCAAGCGAACCCCATAATACACACAATATCTACACCGAGACCAACAAAGCAGGGTGAGTAACTCTACTAGTCTCAATGCGACCTCAAGTTTGACCCTTGTGTGAGAAGGGTTTCCTAGGACAAAATGTTGCAAATGGATTTGAACACTCCCTATCAAAGATGATATTGTGTGTTTTTTGCTTTGGAGAGTGTGTCTCACAGCCTATTCCAAAGCTCTAGCCTGGTTAATGTTGGTGTAAAATATCCCTAGAAAATAAAAGTTACTAATTGAGTTTTGGATTTTTCAATGTTTTTTAGAGGTTGTTGTTTACTCAAGAGGGATATGGGAATGAAACCAATGTTGTGTAAGACCTTGACCTAATAATATGCAAATATAAATTAATGATGCAATATTTCGTTCAATGAACTCTATCTACATTAGGGAGAAGGTATTTTTTCAGAATGATGTAAGCTACGAAATGTACTTTCTTTTTATTGAATGAACACAATTGCAAACAACCATAAACAATGAAATTTCTCAATTTTCTCTTCTTAAGAAAAAATTCTTTGAATGCAAAAAACTTTCTTATGTATGATTACTTAAAATAATAAGTGAATTTAAATTCCTCCTTTCTAGAACCATATCAGGGGTATGACAAAGAAAGGACAAGAAATCAAAGAAAATCTATACACTCAACAAGCACCCAAATCAAACTTTCAATGAAGATAAAAGTAAAAATGACAAGAAAGTGTTTCACCAAATGCAAATAAAAAATGACTTTCCAATCATCAAGCAATCCAGAAAATGTAATCAATCCAAAACTTTAAATCCAATCAAAATACTTTTAATCAATCAAGCACTCAGATGCGAAATCAGAGATTATATCCTTCTTGATAAAAATCAAAAGCTAAAACTGGAAAAATGACTAAGAAAGATGTTTGATCTCTGAAACCCAATCAACAACAAGTTTCAAACTCAGAAGTCGGTCAAATACTGCCATTAAAATCTCCTCCCAACTAGCTAAAGAAAAATTGGGCATCAAAAGATGACAGGACCCAAACCAAAAAAATTCACAGACGTCGCCACAACCTAGTAGTAGGTTACAGTGTGGAAATCAAATGTTTTTGCAGGCTAGATGTGGGTAGATCGTGGAAAGTATGCACTCGAACAAATAGTGAGGGTGAGGAAATCAAAAGTTTCTGCAGGTTGTGTATGGGTACAATGTGAAAGTGTCTCTAAACAAAATAAATTTGGAAAGAGGACAGAGGTTTTAAGTGAACTTTAAAATCCAGAGGGTCTAGATGGATGCCCCATAGACTCAGAGACTGAAATAAAGTGAAGAAAGGTAGGATAAAAGCAAATGGCCAACAAAAAACCACAAACAAGTTGTATCCCTAGTGGAGTCACCAAATTTTTTATTGGATAAACTGGTGAATGCGGACATAAACTAATCTCCCTATGTCCACCTATATCTAGAACAAAACAAGACAGGACATGACGCTTTCCCTAAGTTGCAATCATTGAGTTTACTACCAAATAAAGAATGGATGACATACCTTTAGATATCGCTTCCTTACGTCTTTGTTGTCCCTGCTTCGCTCCAGTGCTCTTGTGAGATCAAATCTGCAATGACACAAACCAATCAAAGTGAAAGAAACACTAGTACATTCAATTAAAACTTAAACATGTGATCAAGGAGTCATGTAATAAAATGCTAATGATTTTATGGGAAAGAAACGTGTCACCGTATTATATTAAGTAAAAGTGGAAGATAAAACCAAACTGCCTTGATGTTGCAAGTTCCCTTTCAGTGGTCTTTTGTTCCAAAACACACATACACTTGCTCCGAATTTGTATGAATATGGTCCACAAAATCTTGATTGACAAATGGATACCTCAAGCATCAGTTTCAACAGGGTCCTTCACACAGTCTTTAGCCTATTCTTTCAACAATTCTTTTCTCAATCTTGCTTAACCCTTTCCATGAGAAACCTAGAAGGATAAGTGGTTAAAGAGATGAGTATGATCCCACCAAATCAGAGAAGCCAGTAGGATCACAATCATACGGATGCCACCTCACATTCTAGAAGATCCTCCTTCTAGAACCTTTGTGAACTTCTTTCTTCTTTTAGCTTTCAAACGTCGTCGCACCCTGCCTATATAACATCCTGCAGAAACCCTGGGAGCCATGTATAGAGCAGCCTATGGAAATCAAGGATTTCTCATTGTGTACTATTGTCATATTGTGGCATCATTCTAAAAACATGCCTTGTAGAGGAAGAAATCAGTCAGTTTCCTCATGTAAAAGATTCTTTTGAGAGCCTGAACACATGCTTGTAGAGTCACCATCAGGGTGACCAAAATAATGTGTAACAATTTGAAGGTCATATAGACACAAATGTTGTAGATAAGTGTTTGAGTCTACTAGAAGGGTATTTTTTCATCCATAACTTTTCAAATAGAGAAAATATTATTTTTTCACTCCTCAAAGTCGTTCCCCATGTCAAATATTGGTGGGAAACTTTATGTGAGAAAAAGGAAACAGAGGAACCCTCATTATTTACAGTCACAGCCACCTAGGAATCCTTCAGGAATGATATTAAGAAACAATACTACCCAGTCGGAAGTTGTGATGACTTGTATACCAAATGGACCACATTGTGGCAAGAAAGAGACCAAACAGTCCAGAGTTCACAAATATCTTCCATACATTGCGCACCAAGCTGGGTATCAAAGATTCAGAGTGATATCTAGTGCTCAAGTATCGTGGTGATCTGCATAGATACATCCAAACTGAAATGGAATTTCTAGACATCTCATCCTTGATTGCGGCCTACTAATATTCCATCAAGATTGAGCAGAAGATCAAGCAAAAGAAACGGCAATTTGGGCATGGGAAACCCTCACAAAAAAATCCAGGAAGGGGCAGCCCCAACCCACAAAACAAAGGACAGAGAAAATATCAACAGTATCAAGACAACCAGTCCAAGCCACAAGAAAAGAGCGACACCAGAAAGAAAAGGAAAGATACTGGGATGTGGTGTGACTTCCATAAGATCCCTTAGCATAACATTGTTGATTTCCGCTCAAAGCAGTCATTGGTGGACGAAGTGAAATCCTCTGAATCAAATGCGGGTTCTTACTCTAAGTCAAAACTAGAAAGGGGAAGATGGATCATTGACATGGAACCTAGTGCTACCATTTCTACCACCAAGCTCCAGCCTGGTGAACCAAACGAGCCAGAAGAAGGCAAGTGCCTCTTCCATTCATAGATGTGGATAAAAGGCACCCCACTGCACTTCATCATTGATAGCAGTATCCAGAAGAACCTCATCTCAGCAGAGGTTGTCAATCGGTTGGCCCTGCCAACAACGCTGCACCCACAACCCTACACCATTAGATGGCTCTACCAAGGAAGCGATCTTCACGTCAACCAATAGTATCAACTGTCGTATGGAATCAATCCCTTCAAAGAGGAGGTATTGTATGATGTTTCTCCTCTCGAAGTTTTTAATGTTCTTTTGGGCTAACCTTATTTATGGAAATGTCATGATGTATATGAGTCTAGGCCTCATAGTGTTATTATTACTTTGAATAGGAAATTGTACATGATACCTGAGGAAATCCCTCCTAGTGCTATTTCCTTGATCTCTGCCAAGCAATGCAGGAAGGTCATCTCTCAGACCGAGAAATTTGTCTTCTTTGTGATTCACTCTCAGAGTGAGAGAAATATCACAACCACATCAGGGGCCTCCGTGGTCGATCTCTCCAAACAATAGAATCAAGTGGATAAGGTCATGGAAGAATACGAATATATCTTCTCCTCTCATACCGAGGTACCTTTGCACTTCCAGTTAAAGCATCCCATCGATTTGACCCCAGGTGTAACGCTATCCAATGGGCTAGTATACCATCGCTCTCTATTAGAAAACAAGAAGATCAAGAGGCAGATCTAAGAACAACTCCACAAGGGGCACATACGTCCCATCTCATCACCTTGTGGGAGCCCAATCATGTTGGTGTAGAACAAAGATGGAACATGGCGACTCTGCATTGATTATCTAGCACTAAATAAAATCATAGTCTGAAACTGGTACTTGATTCCTCGAATCGACAACCTCCTTGATTAGCTCATGAGGGCCAAATACTTTACTAAGATTGATCTGAAGTTTGGATACCACCAAGTCCCAATAGAACAAATAGATGTATGGAATACCTCCTTCAACCGAGCCCTGCATAGCTCAATTAGCCACAGCCCCATTCAGGTGGGGTTGGGATTCCAACCATTGGGCCCCATGGATGTTGCACTACCCCTGGTGACCACCTCGAACGAACTTTCCCCTGATCCACCAAAAGCTGAAAAAGTCACCTGGTTCATTAAGCAGATCCATCACATCCACCAATAGGTTCAAGATATTCTATAGAAGTCTAATGCCAAGTACAAACAGCACCATGATCAACATTGGGTGCCACATAAGTTTCAAGTGGGAGACAAAGTTTGGTTGCACTTGGAGAAGAATTCCTTATAGGGCCCCATAGAAATATTTTCCCACTCTTTTATGGGTCGTACACCATCACCAAGGTTGTCGATGGCAATGATTTTGAGCTCAATATTCCCCCTTTCATTGGCCTACACCCAGTCTTCAACATGGCTCTCCTTCGACCATATTTCCCACCATAATTGGACACCTCATAGATAGCAAAGCAGTTGACAGCAACGGAGCTCAAACCTAAATGCATGAAATAGGCATCCAGTGATCATATTTTGGACACACATATTAAGGTCACTCAACAGCAAAGGATCCATCTTTATCGAGTCATCAAAGCAAGCCAACTCCTACACTGAGGCAAGTGGCTCACCTGGGGACAAATTCAGCAAAAATTTCCTCATATGATGGGGGAACTCAACACAATGGAGACCATTTCTTCCTAAGGAGGGAGGATTGATCCAGGTGGATATCGGTGGCCACTCACCTTTTACAATTTACTATTTTTAGCAGTTTTTGACTTCCAAGAACATTTTGAGGGCCTAAATGAAGGTTTTTCGGGATAAATCTTCTCAATTATGTTTGGAGGCTCTAATTGATCCCCAAAAATGAATCTCCTAGAATATACATTTCCAACGGGCTATCGTGTGCCTGAAATAGATATCGTATGCAAAAGTTACGACCCCGGGAAGTTGATGTACTAACTTACCCAAACGAGGCCCACATGACTTTTGGCACTTTGTCTCCTAAGGTTAGGTTTTTGGATGTCTATGGTTTTTGACATTCCTATTTATTGTAAAAATTCCTTCAAAGCCTCATTTTAATGATCTTCTTATGAATGAGCGTAGTCGTCACATCTCTTCTGAGATATAAGCCACCACCATTCCAGCAAGCTTGTTTTTCGCTGCATTTTACTATTTTAGCTTATTTCTTTATTGAATAGAAAACCAGTTTTACTATATTTATTTTATTTTGTGTGAAGCATATTTTAATAATTTGTATTCATTTCATTATGCTCATAAAATCCGGATCAGTGGTATTAGAGCGGTTTGCTCCTTGTTTTCTTAATGCATGTCCCCAACGAGGTCAAGGTACAAAGAATTGAGTCTCGAGCTTGTTTCTCTTGAGGACAAAATATCTTGCACACCCAAGAAACCTCTCATGGTAGGAGAAAATAAATATGACAGGATAGGAGATCCTTTCAAAATGTTTCTTGAGGAATCTCTCACACAACAGAGGAACGAGATGATGGATAGTTTCATGCAAATCCTTCGGCAACTACCAACAGGCAACGCATCTTCCTCGAACGAAGGTGTCACGCCCTTCATGGCACAAATCAACTTCAATATTCCTATATTTGAAGGTCAGGTAGACACAGATTTTGTAGACAAGTGGTTGAATCTACTAGAAGGGTATTTTTCTCTCCATAACTTTTCAAATAGAGAAAATATTACTTTTTCACTCCTCAAAGTCGTTCCCCATGTCAAATATTGGTGGGAAACTTTCTGTGAGCAAAAGGAAATAGAGGAATCCTCATTATTTATAGTCATGACAACCTAGGAATCCTTCAGAGATGTTATTAAGAAACAGTACTACCATGTTGGAAGTTATGATGACTTGTATACCAAATGGACCACACTGCAGCAAGAAAGAGACCAAGCAGTCCAAAGTTCAAAAATATCTTCCATACCTTGCGCAACAAGATGGGTATCAAAGATTCAAAGTGACATATGATGCTTAAGTATCGTGGTGCTCTGCATAGATACATCCAGATTGAAATGGAATTTATGTATATCTCATCCTTAGGTGTGGCCTATCGATATGTCGTCAAAATCGAGCAGAATCTCAAACAAAAGACGCGACAATTTGGACCTGGGAACCCCTCATAGTAAAATCCAGGAAGTGGTGGCCCCAACCCACAAAAAAAAGGACAGAGCAAATATGGATAGTATCAGGACAACCAGTCCTAGCCACAAGAAAATAAGGACACTGGAAAGACAAAGAAATATATCAGGAAGTGGTGTGATTTCCATAAGATCCCTTGGCATAAAACTCCTTACTAATGCTCAAAGAAGTCATTGGTGGCTGAAGAGAAAGTATTTGAATCAGATGCAGGTTTTGACTCTGATTCAGAACTAGAAAGGCGAAGACTGATCATTGACGCGGAACCCAATGCCACCATTGCTACCACCAAGCTCCACCCCGGTGAACCAAACGATCCAAAAGAAGGCAAGGGCCTCTTCCATCCACAGATGTGGGTAAAAGGCACACCATTGCACTTCATCGTTGATAGCGATAGTCATAAGAACCTCATCTCAGTACAAGTTGTCAAACAGATGGCCCTACCAACAACGACACACCCACAGCCCTACACCATTGGATGGCTCAACCAATGAAGTGATCTCCGTGTTGGTCAACAGTGTCGACTGTCGTACGACATCAAGCCCTTCACATATGAGGTATTGTGTGATGTTTCTCCTCTTGAAGTTTGTAATGTTCTTTTTGACCAACCATATTTATCAAAATGTCATATTGTATATGAGTCTAGTCCTTGTAGTTTTATTATTACTTTGAACATGAAATTGTACAAGATACCTGAGACAGTCTCTCCTAGTGTTATTTCCTTAATCTCTTCCAAGCAATGCAAGAAGGTCATCTCTCAGACTAAGAAATTTGTCTTCTTCATGATTCTCTCTCAGAGTGAGAAAAAGATTGCAACCACATCCAGGGCCTCCATAGCTAATCTCTCCACACAACAGAAGCAAGTGGATAAGGTCGTGGAAGAATACTCAAATATCTTCTCCTCTCCTACTAGGGTACCTCGCACTGTCAGGTCAAACATCCCATCGATCTGACCCTAGGCGCACCGCTACCCAATGGGCTAGTCTATCACTGCTCTCTATTAGAAAATGAGGAGATCAAGAGGAAGATCCAAGAACTGCTCCACAAGGGGCACATACATCCCAACTCATCACCTTGTGGGAGCTTAATCATTTTGGTGCAGAACAAATACAGGACCTGGCGAATATGCCTTGATTATCGGGCTCTGAATAAAATCACAGTCTGAAACTGGTACCCGATTCCTCGAATCGATGACCTCCTTGATCAGCTCATGAGGGAAAAATACTTCAGTAAGATTGATCTGAATTCTGCCTACCACTAGGTCCCAATAGAACAGACAGATGTATGGAAGACCACCTTCAAGTCAAAAGAAGGTATTTTTGAATGGTTGGTCATGCCCTTTGGTTTGACAAATTATCCAACAACTTTTATGAGAATGATGGACGATATCCTATGACATTTCACCAATACTTTTGTAGTGGTATATTTGGATGACAACCTCATCTACAGCAAGACTTGGATGGAACACTTGTGGCATATTCAGTAGGTTCTACACACTATGCGACGGCACAAACTATATGCAAACTTGGAAAAATGCTTCTTCGACATGGACAAGGTCCATTACTTAGGCTACATCATTGATCGGCATAGTGTGCATGTGGATCCATCCAAGATCCATGTCATCCATGACTGGCCAGCCCCAACCACACTCACTGAACTGCGGAGCTTCTTGGGCCTCACCAATTTCTATCGCAGGTTCATGTTGGGATTCTCTCATATCACATGGGCCCTCAGCCAAGTAACCAGGGGTGGAGGTAAGGAAAAAATTGTGTGGGGATTGTAACAACAATAAGCCTTCGATGACTTGAAGAAGAGTTTGTGCTCATCCCCAACACTTTCATTACCATACCTGCAACATCCCTTTGAGATCGAGACAGATTCTTCAGACTATGTTGTGGGTGTCATTCTCACTCAACATGGCCACCCCGTGGCATATCATAATAATACACTATCAGATGTTGTCCATAAATACCCTACTTATGACAAAGAAACGTACTTTATTGTGCAAGCATGCTACTAGTGGAGACATTACATTCTTGGGAAGGAGACAGCCATCCACACTAATCAAAATCCACTACAGTTCATACATACCCAAGAAAAATTGCATAATGACCGCCATCATAAGTGGTCCACATACTTACAAAAGTTCCACCTCAACATAAAATATAAAACAGGAAGTACCAATCAAGTTGTTGATTTCCTCAGCTGACCTCCAATTACGGCACTCACCACAGTGCTAGACTCTTGCGGCCACGAGATCTCCGAATGGCCCCACTTCTACGAGACAAACCCTGACTTCTCCACCACCTACCAAATATTGGGTGCCAACTCAGTGGTTTCTAATTTCCATCTTCAAGATGGGTTTTTGTGTCGTTTGGGCCATATATGTGTTCCATTAAGAGAGTGCATGAAGATGATTTTGGAATCTCACTACAGTTGGGTGGTAGGACAATTTGGCATCAAAAAGACATTGGCAGTGTGGTAGAAACATTTCTATTGACCAAAACTTTGACAGGATGTCGGCAAGTATATCAGGTCCTACACCACCTGCCCTATTGCCAAACCAAACACTAAGAAATAGGGCCTGCACACCCCTCTTCCTACTCCTAACAGGCCATGGGAATCCATCTCAATGGACTACATGTTGGGCCTCCCATCCACCAAGAGGGGAAATGACTATGTTTTTGTGGTTGTTGATTGCTTTTCCAAGATGGCGATTCTAGCCGCCTGCAAGAAGAACATGAAAGCAAAATCCAATGCCAAACTCTTCTTTGAATGAGTAGGGGTACATTTTGGGATCCCACAAACCATTATCTCAGACCATGACAGTCGTTTCCTCGGCACATTCTGGTCGAGCCTCTGGTCACTGCTAGATACCAAGCTTACCAAATCCATTGTCTTCCACCCCCAGACAAATGGCCAAACTGAGGTCATCAATTGGATGATCGCACATATCTTGCGCATGTACAATTCAAAACACCCCCGCACATTTTATGAGAGACTTCCCTATGTTTATCATAGGTACAACCGAACCCTGCATAGCTCAACTGGTCACGGCCCCTTTCAGGTGGGGATGGGATTCCAACCATTGGGCCCCATGGATGTTTCACTACCCCTGGTGACCACCTCGTCTGACTCATCCCCTGCTCCACCAAAAGATGACAAAGCCACCTGGTTCATTGAGTGGATCCAGTACATCCACCAATAGTTTCAAGATATTCTACAGAAGTCTAATTCCAAGTACAAGAAGCATGATCAACATCGGATGCCACATAAGTTTCAAGTGGGAGAAAAAGTTTGGTTTCACTTGCAAAAATAACACCTTATAGAGCCCCATTGGAAGCTTTGCCCACTCTATTATAGGTCATACACCATCATTGTTGGCCCTTGACCAAGTTTTGAGGAACACTTGGTCATATTTGACTGTTTTTGGACTTCGACAGCTTGTCAAATATGGAGCACAATGCAAAGCAGAGATGGTGGAAGCTAGACCCCTTTCTTGGGTCCTTTTTGGGTTTTGGGGGATAATGTAATGGTTATAGGATGTTGGCCCATGGGTTTAACCATATTTAGGCCTATTTTGTAAAGTCTAAATAAGTAGCTAGGCAATGTAAGAGAGGGAAATAAGCTAAGTGCTAGTAAAGGCTTTGTGTATACTGTGTGACCGACTTGCAGAGCTGAGTGCAAGTGTTGTAAATGCTAAGTGCACGGATTGTAAGAAGGATCTGTGCTAGATCTACTTGGGGAAGGAGGATCTAGCAAGGTGTGCGTAGATCTCCTATCCTATGCAGAGTACAAGTTTGAGCTTTGTGTTGTAACCAGATTGACCAAAGCCAATAAAGAAGAAGAAGACTTTGTGGACATAGCTCCAGGGTGGGGGTGAACCATGGTAAACCTGTGTGTTTTGCTCAGTGCCTCGACCTAATGTGTTTCTCTCTTCCCATGTGTTGTGCTTTGATATGATTATGATATGTACTTTGCTATGATATACTTAGATAGATCTACTTTGCTTTGTGCTTCTTAGATGTATGGGTGTAGATATGACATATATGAAAGTGCTAAGTGCTAGACCTATTTTGTTGTTGCTAAGTGCTAACTTAACCTAGATCTAAGTGAATGTTGCAGTGCTCTGCGCCATCTGTGGAGTGCCATGAGGGTTAAATACTGATGAATGATCTATGCTAAAGTGTTTTCTAAGTGTTAGAATCACATATTTGTGTCCCAGCTAAGGTTGCA
>JZKD02S1672851.1:223847-242287 GCA_000966675.3 Picea glauca | reverse complement strand
CTCCCACAGTAAAAGCACATAATGTTTTCCATGTTTCATTATTAAAGAAATATGTACATGATGCTAATCATATAATTGACTGGTCTGTGATCTAGGTGGAACTGGAGGGAGAATTCCTACCAGAACCCCAATGAATATTGGACAGAAGGGAAACCTGACTCTGGAACAGAACCATTGCACAGGTCAAGGTGCAGTGGAAACATTTTGGCCCAAATGAGGCTACATGGGAAATGGAGGATGCCATGAGACAGGCATATCCAATTTTTTTTACTTCTGTACATGCAATACATGTTAGTAGCTAAGAACATCGAGGACTATTATCCTTTTAAGGGGGAGGGAATTGTAACACCCTGTTTCCCCCAAATTGTAAATATAATTGGACTAGCCCAGGACTATGGTAAACTCATAAGTATGAACATGTGATGTAAATGGACCTGCAAGAAGAGGTCAATGAATGTGAATAATATTTTGAATTTATTGCAGGACTGCTGAGAGGGGATGTGCATAAAAGAGACCACGATGGCAGTGGAAGGCACCTGAAAAGGTGGTGCTAACTTCCACTGAGAATTAAATACCGTATTTGGACTCCACTGGCCCGGAGAACCAAAAGCGGCTCACTGGCCCTGAAATTCAATGCCTCGTAGGCTGGTAGGCGGATGGCTTGGTGAGGGATGGGATGGTGAACCGCCCATCCATAGAGCCGTCAGGCCTGATCGGCGCGAGGGTAATCATGCCACACACAACCTCGCGAGAGGATAAGGTGTATGGTAGAGACGATTGAAAGGGCAGATGCGAGGGGAACTCTGGCATTATGCAGAGTGAGTTATAGCAAAGAGGAAGGATTGCAACCTTCCCTCCTGGTCACTGGCAGACAGAGAGACGCAGTCTCAGAACATCGTGGTCTCAGCTCGGGGGTGGCTAGTGGTAAATCCATTGGGAATCGTTGAGCCTATGGTTGGGTGGAAACGAGCACCCCTCTCAATAGTTGCACCATTTCTGGTGTTATTTTGGATAAGTGTTTTACATATTTGTATCTTGAAATTTATATAATGATATATATATGTATATGTCCTAGAACTGTGAAATTATGTATGATCTCTATGTAAGAATGTATGTGCAGTGTTTGATAAGAACGAATATACATATTCCCATAATAGAAGAAACCACGCATGATGCGCGTGGATAAAGTAATTTTATTTATGTCCAGATTGAGCTAAGTTAGGTTCCCAGCCCATTCTTGGGAAGTTGCTTTCCCTTATCTGTCTCCAAGGATTCCCGGTACAGGTCTCTTCACAGAGATTCCCTCCTTAGACAGGTTCACAAAGGACCCAGAAGAGGGACTTGAACGCACGAGTCTTAATAACTCTATATAAGAAGGAACGACCCTCTTAAATCCTGAAGTAGCAGTGTAGAGATAAGTATTGATCAACGGATGAGGTCCTATCGGAGAATCTGTGGTCATTCACGATCGTTAAACCGAAGAGATACACAAGGGTGTTAAATTTCCTTAACCCTTTTTTTTTCCTCTATCTTCGAGAATAGCGAGGAAATCCGAATCGTAGACCTCCAGGCTCCATGAGAGCATCTGGACCGTTGAGTTATCCACGTTCAAAGAGAAGTAGGAAAGGGCGCGGCATCGGGATCGATCTGAATCGTCAGATTGAACTAGAAATCCTGACAGTCATTAGATCTCTAGGGAGATAGATGAGGGTTAAGCCTCATGAATAGGGGCAAAATGGATCAGAGTCGTCCATCTGAGGAGGATAGGTGGAAGAAATCCAGGGATCTCGTGAGCTCGGAGGTTCGTGGGGTAGGAGTCCAAAAGTTGGATTCTCCAAGTCGCGAGTGGTGAAGCCATGAGAGGATCAGAGCCGTCCATCCGAGGAGGACAGGTGGCAGAAATCTAGGGATCTCGTGAGCTTGGAGTTTCGTGGGGTAGGAGTCCAAAACTTGGATGCTCCAAGTCACGAGTGGCGAAGCCATGAGAGGATCAGAGTCATCCATCCAAGGAGGTTAAGTGGAAGAGATCTAGGGATATCGTGAGCTTGGAGGTTCACAGGGTAGGATTCCAAAAGTTGGTTGCTCCAAGTCGCAAGTGGTGAAGCCACGAAGAGGATTTGAGTCGTCCATAGTTGACGACGCGTGTCAGGAGATCCAAGGAACCTATGAACTTGGAGGCTTGCAAGGTAGGAGTCCAAAGGTTGGGTGCTCCAAGTTGCGAGTAGCGAGGTGTCGAGAGCCGAGCACGAGAGACCACCTAGAAAACCTCAAGGTAGGGCCCGCATGATTGACAGGTGGACACGTATCACCTAGAGAAGGGAGTCAATTCTCCATTGACTTATCGTGTCTCGGGGATTCACGGGAGAAGGACATGAGAGCTCAACCCTTGGACTTACGAAGTCGCGAGTAGTGAGAACACAAGAGGAAGGATTGAATATCACTTCTCGAGGGTTCGTGAAGGGAAGGTGCCAAGACTTGACGCTACAACTCGCGAAGGGGTGAGTTTCGAGCAGTGCGAAGGGAAGGTCAACCTTTGTTGACTTTCAAGTCTCGGAGGATCGCATAAGGGAGGTACGAGAGTTCAACCGTTGAATTCACGAAGCGGCGAGTTGTAAGAGGCACCTACATTTAGGCACGTATTTAGTCCTATCGAACTAAGGACTAAAGAATGGGAGCTAGTGCTTTGTCGTTAAGTGGCGGGTAGATCTGGACAGCTAAAATCTGCGCGCCCAGATCTACAGTCAGGATTTCATTCTGAAAATCTCTCACCACCCTACCTTCAAGATTGGACCTCATGGTATCGCTGAGTCGCGAAAACATGAAAAGGTGCCTAGTTTGTTTGGTCTGTGGTCTTAACCCATGATCATAGGGAGGTGAATAGGGGAGAACTAGCATGCACTAGACCCCTGTAGGACTTCGGGGATTCGGTCCCTTGAGGTAGAATGAAAATTTTCATTAACTTTGTAGTGGGTATGTTACATCAGTGTTGCTGAGAAAGTAGTTGAAGAAGTTTTGATTGACTTAATGACTGAGAGAGTCATGTCAGAGCGAGGATTATCTACAAGAGTCCAAGAATCTTCAACAAGAGGACCCCAGGCCTCCCCTTCCACTGTTCATGCCAGTCCATCATGGCCGACCAATGAGAAACAGACCAAGCACAAAGATGACATCACAAATGCCAACCTTATCCCACACATTCTACCTACTTACTTACCACCTCTAAGCAATTCCATCAACCATGGAAGTGTACCTCGCGACTTCGAGTACACTTTGATCACCGCATACCTTCCGAAAGGGGTGCGCACAGTTCATGTTGACCAGGATAATCTTGCAGCATTGAAATTTAGTGATTTTAACCTTGGATATCGTAAAGTTTATAGCATATTAGCCCCACATAAGTACTTAACCAGGACCAAAGGAAAGAATTATAAGATTTTCCCGCAATCATGGACCTAGAACCTCGTGCAGCCCACACTACTTAGTGTAATGAAGATCTTACACTTTGATAGACACCAGGAAGTCAACGCATGCATCAAGTTGTTGTTGTCCTGCTACCACAGAGGATACTTATGGTTGGACCACCGCATCACTGTGGATCCGACCTTGATCAATCAGATCACAGGCCTTAGTATGAAAGGCCCTGACCCATAAGAGTTTTACCCTGGAAAGACCTCAGACCAAGCACTAGCTTAGAGGATAAAAGAAACTTATGGTGATGTTGAGAAAGGCACGTGAGGCTACAAGGTAGCCTCTATCCAGAGTGGCGTAGTTCGCCTTTCCTGTCAGTTGGTCACGGGAAATATAGTTCACAAGAACAAACCAGTAGAAGTGACTATATTCGTAGTTGACCTCACAGGAAAGTGTGTTGAGGGACTACAAATGAACTGGGTGCAGTACCTTGTAAACCAGCTAGATCTTGATTGCAGAGAAGTGCAAGACCAAGGGTATGAGTTCCACTTTAGTTGGTTGCTCATACTAATCGCTTTCATTGCCTGGGAGCTACCAGAAGGTGCCACTTTTCCAGAGATCGAACCCTTAAAACCATTGGCCATGAATTTTTGTACGCTGTGGTACTCCAGCGACATGAACAAGCAGTGGCAATCCAATGATGTCTTCCACGCATATTACAACCAATTGAAGAATGCAATCTAGTCGACACCGCGCCTCACCCCAAACACACTTCATAGGTTTATACCTTTGATAAAAATCAGTGTGGACCGCCACTTCACCTATATCACAGCACGTGTTGATGAACACAAATAGCAGCTCCAGTCATACTACAAGTTGACAGAAGAAGACTTGGGGCAGATTACCAAGGAATGGTTGGCGGACCTCCTTGTTGCAGCGGACCCCGCAGAAATTTCCGACATGGAAATCCCTGAAGCTATGTCGGATACACCTGGACCAAGAAAGACTAAGAAGGATGATGAAGTTCAATATGTCCATAGCACATCCACGAAGACTACTTCGATCTCACCTGTGCAGGAAGGCAATGGTGAAGAACTAGGTGGCATAGAAGTTGAGAAAAACAAAGGCGAGGTTACTCTGCCTAGAGAGGAGGAGTATCCCACTAAGAAAAGGAATATTAACCCACCAAAGCCCTCATCTCAAAAGAAAACTAAGGCTACCCAGACTACATTTAATATGACCCTCACACCAAACGACTTTGACTTCTTAATCGTTGCACTAAATGATGCTTCACTAGAGATCGCAGAAAAGAAAGAAGCGAAGTAGGAGGAGGTATTCAGCCAAATTAAGGATGAACTTCAAGAGGTGCAGCAGGCACTCTAGACCAGCCGAGCAGTTTCTACTGCACCCTTGACAATTGGAACAGCAGGAACAGGTGATGGGCCCACCCAATTACACCAAATCATCGAGAAAGTCGAAGCTCGCCTTTGACGAGCTCAAGAAGACATAACACAAGCCACCTAGGCTTTAACACAATTACAAAACACACTTGTAGAAAAATAGAGTAAGGCAAAATGGGAATATCTTTCCCTGCAAGCGAAGTGGGATGAGTAAAAATCACAATTACAGCAAAGCAAGGACCAGTTGTTGGCAGAACAACTTGAATTATGGGAAAGGGTTCACAAAGCACTTCGCTCTATGACGGTCATAAAAGTGAGGATTGAAGAACGTGTCCCACAGCAGGTGGCACAACTTGAAGAAGTAATCCAGCAACTTCAGCAGTGAATCGTAGATCTAGAACTTTGTACCATGCCCGAGACTCCTCAAGAAATAATATATCTAAGGGAGGAAACTACCCATAGCGTAGTTGGCCGATTAAAAACATTTGCCTTGGAATGCAAGTAGTTGAGCACTAGAAGCGCCCAGACTTATGAGAACCTCACAGAGAATCCAGAGTTGAAGGCATTGGAGGCACAGCTCTAAGAAGCAAAGAAGCATGTAGATACGCTACAGGCGCAGCTGAAGACCTTGACCCCAGTCAAAAGAATGAAGAGGTTTGCAGAACAACGCACCACCCAACAAAAGGTACACACGCTACAAAGTAAAGTGATGGAAGTCTCCCAACGAATTCAACCAATCCAAGAAAAGGCATGCCAACTGTTCACTGAATTTGAAATCCATGGAACCGAGCTTGAACAGGTTGTCATCACCACAGAACAACGCCTGGAAGGGCCAATAAATGATGTAGTGATCTAGGAGTTCACTAAGAAAGAGGTTGTCACACTACAGTAGGTCAAAGTAGCTCGAGCCAAGATCGAGGCATTCAAGGCGGAATTGATCAGACCAGAGTGACTCAGGACAAGTCACAGGTGAGTGTTGGGGGCTTATTGTCCCTTGACTAAGTTTTGAGGAACACTTGGTCATATTTGACCATTTTTGGCTTTCAACAGCTTGTCAAAGATGGAGCGCAATGTGAAGCAGAGATCGTGGAAGCTAGACCCCTTTCTTAGGTCCTTTTTGGGTTTTTGGTGATAATGTAATGGGTATGGGATGTCGGCCCATGGGTTTACCCATGTTTAGGCCTATTTTGTAAAGTCTAAATAAGTAGCTAGGCAATGTAAGAGAGGGAAATAAGCTATGTTCTAGTAAAGGATTTGTGTATACTGTGTGACCGACTTGCAGAGCTGAGTGCAAGTGTTGTAAATGTTGAGTGCACGAATTGTAAGAAGGCTCTATTCTAGATCTACTCGGGGAAGGAGGATCTAGCGAGGTGCACGTAGATATCTTGTCCTATGCAGAGTACAAGTTTGAGCTCTGTGTTGTAACCAAATTGACCAAAGCTAATAAAGAAGAAGAAGACTTTGTGGACGTAGCCCCAGGGTGGGGGTGAACCATGATAAACCTATGTGTTGTGCTCAGTGCCTCGACCTAATGTGTTTGTCTATTCCCATGTGTTGTGCTTTGATATGATTATGCTATGTGCTTTGCTATGATATACTTAGATAGATCTACTTTGCTTTGTGCTTCTTATATGTATGGGTGTAGATCTGACATATATGAAAGTGCTAAGTGCTAGACCTATTTTGTTGTTGCTAAGTGCTAACTTAACCTAGATCTAAGGGAATGTTGTGGTGCTTTGCGCCATCTGCGGAGTGCCACGAGGGTTAAATACTGATGAATGATCTATGCTAAAGTTTTTTATAAGTGTTAGAATCACATATCTATGTCCCAGCTAAGGTTGCAGACACCTGAGTCTTGCAACCACCCCTGCCTCTACCTCGGGTGAGACTTCATCTACTTCACATGTGTTCCCGAAAGCGTTGGTAGTTAGGTTTTGTTGGTGCGTTGTTGAAACATTGAACCCTGGGTCTGCCCCTGTGCCAAAAATCACCAAGGTTGTGGGTGATAATTATTTTTAGCTCAACATTCCCCCTTTCCTTGGCCTACACCCAGTCTTCAACGTGGCTCTCCTTCGGCCATATTTCCCACCATTATTGGACACCTCAAAGATAACAGAGCAGTTGACACCAACAGAGATCAACCCTGACTACATGCAACAGGAATCCAGTGATCATATTGTGTACACACAAATCAAGGGCACTCGAAAGTAAAGGATCTAGCTTTATCGAGTCATCAAAGCAGGGGAGCTCCTGCACCAAGGCAAGTGGCTCACCCACGGCCAAATTCAGCAGAAATTTCCTCATCTGATGGGGGAACTCAATGCAATGGATACCATTTATTCCTAAGGAGGGAGGATTGATCCATATGGATATCGGTGGCCACCCACCTTTTCCAACTCTCTCAAAACAATTTTTTGGCAATTTTGGCAATTTACTATTTTTAGCAGTTTTTAACTTTCGAGGCCATTTTGAGGGCCTAAATGAAGGTTTTTTGGTATTGATATTCTCAATTAACTCTAAATTCTATGATTGAACCACAAAAATTAATATCCTCGACGATACCTTTCCAACAGGCTATCGTGCGCCTAAAACGGACATCGTATGCAAACATTACGACCCCGGGAAGTTGATGTACTAACTTACCCAAACGGGGCCCACATGAATTTTAGCGCTTCATCTCCTAGGGTTAGGTTTTTGGATGTCTAGGTTTTTTGACATTCCTGTTTATTGTAAAAATACCTTCAGAGCCTCATTGTAATGATCTTCTTGCAAATGAGTGCAGTCATTACATCTCTTCTCAGAGATAAGCCACCACCATTCCAGCAAGCTTGTTTTTTGTTGCATTTTACAATTTCAGCTTATTTCCTTATTGAATAGAAAACCAGTTTTACTATATCTATGTTATTCTGTGTTAAGCATATTTTAATAATTTGTATTCATTTCATTTTTCTCATAAAATCTAGATCAATGGTATCAATGTGGTATGCTCCTTGTCATCTTAATGCATGTCCCCAACGAGGTCAGGGTACAAAGAATTGGATCTCAAGCTTGTTTCTCTTGAGGACAAAAGCTCTCGCATGCCCAAGAGACCTCTCATGGCAGAAGAAAAGAAATATGATGGGACAGGAGATCCTTTCAAAATCTTTCTTGAGGAATCCCTCATGCAATAGAGGGACGAGATGATGGATAGTTTCACGCAAATCCTTTGGCGGCTACCAACAAGCGACGCATATTCCTCAAGCGGAGGTGTCGACCCCTTAAAGGTACAAATAAACTTAGATATTCCTATATTTGAAGGTCAGATAGACTCAGATGTTGTAGACAAGTGTTTGAATCTACTACAAGGGTATTTTTCAGTCCATAACTTTTTGAATAGATAAAATATTACTTTTTCACTCCTCAAAGTCATTCCCCATGTCAAAGATTGGTGGGAAACTTTTTGTGACCAAAAGGAAATAGAGGAACCCTCATTATTTATAGTCGTGGCCACATGGGAATCCTTTAGGGATGTTTTTAAGGAAAAATACTACCCTGTCGGAAGTTATGACGACTTGTACACCAAATGGACCACACTGTGCCAAGAAAGAGACCAAGAAGTCCAGAGTTCACAAATATCTTCCATAACATGCACACCAAGTTGGGTATCAAAGATTCAGAGGGAAATCTAGTGCTCAAGTATAGTGGTGCTCTGCATAGATACATCTAGACCGAAATGGAATTTTTGGACATCTCGTCCTTGGGGACGGCCTACTGATATGCCATCAAAATCGAGTAGAAGCTCAAACAAAAGACGCAGCAATTTGGTCCTAGGAACCGCTCAAAGAAAAATCCAGGAAGGGGCAACACATACGTCCCAGCTCATCGCCCTGTAGGAGCTCAATCATGCTGGTGCAGAACAAAGACAGGGCCTGACAACTCTCCATTGATTACCTGGCTCTGAATAAAATCACATTTCGAAACCGATACCTGATTCCCATAATCGATGACCTCCTTGATTAGCTCAAGGGGGCCAAATACTTTAGTAAGATTGATCTGAAGTCTGGCTACCACCAGGTCCCAATAGAACAGACATATGTATGGAAGACCACCTTCAACTCAAAAGAAGGTCTTTTTGAATGGTTGTTCATGCCCTTTGGTTTGAAAAATGCTCCAACAAATTTTATGAGGATGATGGACTATATCCTACGAACTTTCACCAATACTTTTGTAGTGGTGTATTTGGATGAAATCCTCATCTACAACAAGACTTGTGTGGAACTCTTGCAACATATTCAGCAGGTTATACACACCCTGCGGCAGCACAAACTATATGCAAACTTGGAAAAATGCTCCTTCGGCATGGACAAGGTCCATTACTTAGGATAAATCGTTGGTCAGCATGGTGTGCATGTGGATCCAACCAAGATCCAGGTCATCCATGACCAACCAGCCCCAACCACACTCACTGAACTTCGGAGGTTCTTGGGCCTCACCAATTTCTATCGTAGGTTCATGTTGGAATTCTCTCCTATTGCATGGGCCCTCAGCCAAGTAACCAGGGGTGGCGGTAAGGAAAAATTTGTGTGGGGAATGTCCCAACAAAAATCCTTCTATGACTTGAAGAAGTGATTGTGCTCATCCCCGGTACTTTCATTACCGAACCTGCAACATCCCTTTGAGATTGAGACATATGCTTCAGACTATATTGTGGGCATTGTTCTCGCTGAACATGGCAACCCTATGGCATATCATAGTGAGACACTATCATATATTGTCTATAACTACCCTACTTACGACAAATAAATGTACTCCATTATGCAATCCTGCCTCCAGTGAAGACATTACATTCTTGAAAAGAAGACAATCATCCACACTGATCACAAGTCACTATAGTTCATGCAGACCTAAGGAAAATTGCAGAATGACCACCGTAAGAAATGGTTCACATAATTACAATAGTTCCACCTCAACATCAAGTATAAAACAGGAAGTACCAACCGAGTTTCTAATTTCCTCGGCTGACCTCCAGTCGCGGCACTCACCACGGTGTTAGACTCTTGCATTCACGAGACCTCTAGATGGCCCCACCTCTATGAGATAGACCTTGACTTCTCCACCACCTACCAAATGTTGGGCGCCAACTCAGTGGTCGCTAATTACAATCTTCAATATGGATTTTTGTGTCGTTTGGGCCATCTCTATGTTCCATCAAGAGATTACATGAAGCTAATTTGGGAAGCTCACTACAATCGGGTGGCAGGACACTTTGGCATTGAAAAGACAGTGGCAGTATTGCAGAAAAATTTCTACTGGTCAAAACTTCAATAGGATGTCAGAAAGTATATCACATCTTGCACCACCTACATTATTTCCAAACCAACCACTAATAAATAGGGCATGCACACCCCTCTGCCTACTCCTGACAAGCCATGGCAATCCATCTCAATGGACTATAAATTGGGCCTCCTGTCCACAAAGAGGGGAACTGACTATGTTTTTGTGGTTGTTGATGGTTTTTCCAAGATGGTGATTCTATTTTCCTGTAAGAAGAACATGACAGTAGAAGCCACTACCAAGCTCTTCTTTGAATGAGTATGGGTACATTTTGGGATCCCATAAACCATTATCTTAGACCATGATAGTCGATTCCTCAACACATTTTGGTCGAGCCTCTAGTCATTGTTGGATACCAAGATCACCAAATCCACTGCCTTCCACCCCGAGACAGATGGTCAAACTAAGGTCATCAATTGGATGATTGTACATATCTTGCACATGTACAATTCAAAACACCCCCGCACATGGGATGAGATTCTTCCCTATGTCCAGCATAGCTACAACCGAGCCCTGCATAGCTCAATTGGACACAACCCCTTTCAATTCGGGTTGGGATTCCAACCATTGAGCCCCATGGATGTTGCACTACCACTGGTGACAACCTTGGTTGAATTGTCCCCTACTCCACCAGAAGCTGACAAAGCCACTTGGTTCATTGAGTAGATCTAGCTCATCCGCCAACAGGTTCAAGATATTCTACAGAAGTCTAATGCCAAGTACAAGAAACACCATGATCAACATCGGGTGCCACATAAGTTTCAAGTGGGAAACAAATTTTGGTTGCACTTGCAGAAAAAACCACTTATAGGTCCCCATCTGAAGCTTCTCCCACTCTGTTATGGGTCGTACACCATCACCAAGGATGTGGGTGACAATGCTTTTGAGCTCAACATTCCCCAATTCCTTGGCCTACACCCAGTCATCAACGTGGATCTCCTTCAGCCATATTTCCCACCATTATTGGACACCTCATAGATATCATAGAAGTTGAAACCAACAGAGCTCAACCCTGAATGCATGCAACAGGAATCCAGTGATCAGGTTGTGGACACACAGATCAAGGGCACTCGACAGCAAAGGATCCATATTTATCGAGTCATCAAAGCAAGGCAGCTCCTGCACCAAGGCAATTGGCTCACCCGGGGCCAAATTTAGTAGAAGTTTCCTCATCTGATGGGGTAAATCAATGCAATGAATACCATTTCTTCCTAAGGAGGGAGGATTTAACCAGGTGGATATCGGTGGCCACCCACCTTTTCCAACTCAGTCAAAACAGTTTTCTGGAAATTTTGTCAATTTACTAGTTGTAGCAGTTTTTAACTTCCAAGGCCATTTTGAGGGCCTAAATGAAAGTTTTCCTTGATCCCCCAAAATGAATCTCCTCGAAGATACCTTTCCAATGGGCTATCATGTGCCTAAAATAGAGATCGTATGCAAACGTTACAACCCCGGGAAGTTGATGTACTAACTTACCCAAACGAGGCCCACATGACTTTTGGTGCTTCATCTCTTAGGGTTAGTTTTTTATATGTCTAGGGTTTTTGACTTTCCTATTTATTGTAAAAATGCCTTCAGAGCCTCATTGTGTTGGCATAGGGGCATACCCATGGTTCAACGCTACAACAGCGCACCAACAAAACACTAACTACCAGCCCTTTTGACAACACCTGCGAAGCAGATGAAGTCTCACCCAAGATAGAGGCAGGGGTGGTTGCAAGACTCAGGTGTCTACAACCTTAGTTGGGACACAGATATGTGGTTGTAATACTTAACAGAGCACTTAGCATTGACATTTCATCAATATTTAACCACTATATACTCCGCAAATAAAATAGAGTATCGCATCATTCATTCAGATCTGATGTATCTAAGCACTTATCATAGAGAAGTAGGTTAGATATAACAAATTCAGGCACTAGAACATTCATATAAGTCAGATATAACATCCATATAACATCCCCTTTCTTACATTCCCTAGACATCTATTTATACTTTACAAAATAGGCCTAAACATGGGTAACCCCATGCATCGACATCCCATACTCGTTACATAATCCCAAATCCAAAAAGGGACCCAAAAAGGGGTTGATATCTCACGATATTTGCTTTGTCTTGCGCTCCACCTTTGAAAAGTTGTTGAAGTCCCAAAATAGGTCAAACTTGACCAAGGATCTCCCAAAACTTAGTCAAGGGCCAATAGGCCCCCAACACTCACCTGTGACTCATCCCGAGTCACTTTGATCTAGGTAGTTTTTCTTCGAAAGCCTCAAGCTTGGCTCGAGCTGCTTCGAATTGTTGTTGTGCCATAGTCTCTTGTGTAGTGAACTCTTGGATGACTACCTCATTCACAAGTCCCTCCAGGCGTTGTTCAACTATAGTGACAATCTGCTCTAGTTCTTCTCCTCGGCCTTGGACCTTTGTGAAAAAATGGTAAGCCTTATCTTGTATAGGTTAGAGCCTTTGAGTTACTTCCATAACTCTGCTCTAGATAGTGTGAACATGTTGTTGGGTGGTGCATTTCTCTTGGGATCTCTTCATTCTTTCCACAGCTAAGAGGGGCTTCAGCTGCGCTTGTATCGTTTCGGCTTGATACTTCACCTCTTGGATTTATGACTCCAGTGCCTTCAGTTCTGGATTCTCAGTGAGTTTCTCATAGGTCTAGGCACTTCAATCAGTAATTTTCTGACATTCCATAGAAAGGGATTTTATTCTCCCAACTGCGCTTCGAGTAGTTGCTTCCCTTTTATCCCTTACATCCTATGGAGTCTTGGGCACTACACAGAGCTCTAATTCTGCTATGTGTTGTTGTAGTTATTGGATAGCTTATGCGAACTACTCTACTTACTATGTGACTCGATCGTCTACCTTTATTTCTACAACTTTCACAGAACGAAGTGCTCTGCTGACCACTTCTTTCACTTCGAGTTGTTCCGTGAGCAATTGTTCTTTTCCTTGTTGTATCTGTGCTTTTTCTTCATCAAAATTTTCTTGGAGAGAAATATTTTCCTATTCTATAGCTTGGCGTTATTCTACAAGTACTCCTTACACTTGCTTCAAGGCCTAGGTGGCTTGTTTTGTTTCTTCTTGTGCTCATCGAAGGCGAGCTTCGACTATATCAGCTAGTTAGTGGATTTAGGTTGGCACATCTCCCAACTCTGTTTCTCCCGATGGCAGAGGCACAGTGGAGACTGCATGGCTAGACTGAAGGGAATTTTGTACCCCATAAATTCCTTTCTACCCATTCGGGGGGTCGGCCAAACGGTTATATTGGTCCCAACGGCTATATTGCTTCACCATGGTGAAGTTCCATGTGACATTGTTCTGTTATCCCGACAAAGTTCTAATTTTGAAAATTTTCCTTCTGCGAAGTTCCCTCTGGAACCTTCTTTAACTTGTCAATCTTAGCTCTCTTGTTATTTAGTTGTATATCTTTCTCCCGAGTGAGCTTTTTCTTGGTATGCATTTTTCCATTCTGATTCTTATCTTCTTTTGGCATAGTTACTTCACATTATTGAGATTCTTTCCTAAGATTCAATGGTGATACTTCTTCTTTATCTAGAACAAGTACTTCAATCTTCTGTGGGTCATCTATTGTTCTTGCAACTTTGACATCCAGGTCTCTGGTGTTAAATAGATTTGATTTGTTCTTATGTTCTTCAATTAAGTGTGTGATCCTTCTAGTCATACAAGCTTTTAACTCTTGCTTCTTCTACTCTAAAACTTCTTCTTCTTCTTGCCTTCTGGCCTGATCTCTTTCAATCCAAGGTTTTCCTAGTAGCATGGTAAATGGGGCGTTGTTCTCAATAAATTTAATAATCTCAAAATCTTCCTCTATCGAAGTTCCATTGGCACTCATAGAAATCTGGGTGATCTTTCCACATAGGTTTATCAACTTTCCTTTGAATAGTCTTATTCCTCCTAATGAAGGAATCATAGCAGGCCTTCCTATAGCTTCCCAAGTTATTTTTGTCATGATATTCACCTGTGTTTCCTCATCCAGAACACAGTCAATGTCGAAGTCTCCTATTCTTGCTTCAAGGCATTCTTTTTCTTTGAATATCTCAGGTAAGCTAACATGTTGGTGGTCATTCAGGGTTTATTTTATTTGTAGAAATACTTTCTTTGATTCTTTCTAGAGTTCTGCCATTTCTGTATCTGCCTTAGGGTTTTCTTGTCTCGTGTTCATTCCTTCAAGCTTAGCAATCATTATAGGGCAATCCAATACTTCATGGTCCATAGCTTTGCAACAAAGACAACTAGGTCTTCTTCCAGGGCACTCCTTAGAAAGATGTCTCGATATTCTACAACTGTAACAGAGGGTTAATCATCTCTTTCTTTTAAATGATTCTCAGCTCTTTCTTTACTGCACGCTAGGATCATAGTAGCTAACCTGCAATCATTTATTTCTAGGATCCTGCATCCACTTGTTAGTCCAAACATTCATTCTATTCATAGGTATAAGATATCTTTCACTATTCTTATCAGATCTACACATATCAAACCTTCTTTCATCTATTAGTGCCCTAGTTTTCAAGCTAGGACAGAATCTATCAAACATACCTAGATCCATACTTTTGAAACAAAAATTTCCACTTATCTTACTTCTATAGAGCACAAATCTTTTAAATCTAAAATGTTTCACTATTCTTACCTTTATCAGAGTATAGAGCTTGTAGATCTTACCTATTTTCTTCAGATCTGACCTATTTTCTTCAAATCGGGCTTCTTATTTAGCACAGAGCTTTCGCAATTTCAGGATGGATCTTTGCACAAAGCTTCTTCTTCCTCAGTGCCCACCAATCACAGTTTCAGAACCTGGAAACGAAACCATTTGTTGGAACAGGGGCAAACCCAGGGTTCAATGCTACAATAGTGCACCAGCAAAACCCTAACTATCGCCCCTTTCGGCAACACCTACAAAGAAGATGAAGTCTCACCCAAGGTAGAGGCAAGGGTGGTTGCAGGACTCAGGTGTCTGCAACCTTAGTTGGGACACAAATCTGTGATTTTAATACTTAACAGAGCACTTAGCACCGACATTTCATCAATATTTAACCACTATATACTTCACAGATAAAACAGAGCATCGCATCATGATGTATCTAAAAACTTATCATAGAGAACTAGGTTATATCTAACATATTTAGGCACTAGCACATTCATATAAGTCATATCTAACATCCATATCCATCATTATCACAAAGCATAAACAGAGCTATCTATCTATATCTAAGCACTTAGCAAGCAAAGACATAAACACATCAACAGATTGCACAAAGAAGAGCAACACAGCATATATGTGGTTCACCCCCACCCTGGGGCTACATCCACCAACTCTTCTTCTTTATTATCTTTGCAAAGCTTTGTATAGGCACATAGCATCAAAATCCTACTTCACAAAAGACAGGAGATCTACACGCACTCCGCCAAATACTCCTTCTTTGAGCTAGGGTAAAGCACCAAGCCTTCTTATAATTACTTGCGCGTAGCTCTACAAGTCTCACACGGTATGCACAAAGCACTTACAATCCTTCAATCACATAGATCTAGAACTTATCCATTCGTAACTACCCTTTTCTTACATTGCCTAGACATCTATTTATACTTTACAAAATAGGCCTAAACATAGGTAAACCCATGGGTTGACATCCCATACCCATTACATAATCCCAAATCCCAAAAAGGACCTAAAATGGGGTCGAGATCCCGTGATCTCTACTTCATCTTGCGCTCTGCCTTCAACATGCTATCGAAGTCCCAAAATAGGTCAAACTTGACCAAGGATCTCCCAAAACTTGGTCAAGGGCCAACACATTGTAATGATATTCTTGTGAATGAGTGCAACCATCACACTCTTCTCAGAGATGAGACGACACCATTCCAGCAAGCTTGTTTTCCACTACGTTTTATAGTTTCATCTTATTTCCTTATTGAATAGAAAACCAGTTTTATTGTATCTCTGTTATTTTGTGTTAAGCATATTTTAATAATTTGTATTCATTTCATTCTGCTCATAACATCTAGATCAGTGGTATCAGAGCGGTTTGCTCCTTGTCATCTTAATGCATGTCCGCAATGAGGTCAGGGTACAAAGAATTGGATCTAAGGCTTGTTTCTCTTGAGGACAAAAGATATCGCACACCAAGAGACCTCTCATGGTAGGAGAAAATAAATATGATGAGACAGGATATCCTTTCAAAATGTTGCTTGAGGAATCCCTCACGCAATACAGGAATGAGATAATTGATAGTTTCATGAAAATCCTTCGAATTCTACCAACAGGTGATGCATCTTCCTTGAGTGGAGGCATCGTCCCCTTCAAGTTACAAATCAACTTTGATATTCCTATATTTGAAGTTCAGATAGATGCAGATGTTGTAGACAAGTGGTTGAATCTACTAAAAGGGTATTTTTCTGAACATAACTTTTCGAATAGAGAAAATATTACTTTTGCACTCCTCAAAGTTGTTCCCCATGTCAAATATTTGTGGGAAACTTTCTGTGATAAAAAGGAAACAAAGGAACCCTCATTATTTATAGTCGTGGCCACCTGGGAATCCTCCAAGGATTCTATTAAGGAACAATACTACCCTCTCGGAAGTTATGACAACTTGTATACCAAATGGACCACACTGCGGAAAGAAAGAGACCAAGAAGTCCAGAGTTCACAAATATATTCCATACCTTGTGCACCAAGCTGGGTATCAAATATTCAGAGTGACATATCATGCTTAAGTATCACAGTGCTCTGCATAGATACATCCAGGCCAAAATTGAATTTTTGGACATCTCATCCTTAGGCGTGACCTACCAATATGTCGTCAAAATCAAGAAGAAGCTCAAACAAAAGATGCGGTAATTTGGGCCTGTGAACCCCTCACTACAAAATCTAGGAATGGGTGGCCCCAACCCATAGAATAAAGGACAAATAAAATATGGATAGTATCAGGACAATCAATCCAAGCCGCAAGAAAATATGGACACTGGAAAGACAAAGAAAGATATCGGGAAGTGGTGTGACTTCCATAAGATCCCTTGGCATAACATTGTTGACTGTTGCTCAATGCAGTCGCTGGTGGTCGAAGTGAAAGCCTCTGATTCAGATGCATGTTCTGACTCTGAGACAAAACCATAAATGGGAAGAGTTATCAATGATGCGGAACCCAGTGCCACTGTTTCTACCACCAAGCTCCATCCTGGTGAACGAGACAAACCAGAAGAAGACGAGTGTCTCTTCCATTCATAAATGTGGGTAAAAGGCACCCCACTGCACTTCATCGTTGATAGCGAGCCAGAAGAGCCTCATCTTAGCAGAGATCATCAAGAAGCTAGCCATGTCAACAAATTTAGACCCACAACCCTACAATATTGGATGGCTCCACCAAGGAAGCGATCTCCGCGTCAGCCAATAGTGTCGATTGTCATACGGGATCAAGCACTTCAAAGACGAGGTATTGTGTGATGTTTCTCCTCTTGAAGTTTCTAATGTTCTTTTGGGCCAACCTTATTTATGGAAACATCATTTTGTTTATGATTCTAGGCCTTGTAGTATTATTATTACTTTGAACGAGAAATTGTACAGGATACCCGAGGCAATCCCTCCTAGTTTTATTTCCTTGATCTCTGCCAAGCAATGCGGGAAGGTCATCTCTCAAACCGGGAAATTTTTCTTCTTTGTGATTTTCTCTTAGAGTGAGAAAAAAATCACAGCCACATCGAGGGCCTTCATGTTCGATCTCTCCACACAACAGAAGAAAGTGGATAAGGTCGTGGAAGAATACTCAGATATCTTCTCCTCTCCTACCAAGGTACCTCTGCACTGTCAAGTCAAGCATCCCATTGATCTGACCCCAGCCACATCGCTACCCAATGAGAAAGTCTACCGACACTCTCTATTATAAAACGAGGAGATAAAGAGGTAGATCCAAGAACTTCTCCACAAGGGGCACATACATCCCAGCTCATCACCTTGTGGGAGCCTTGTTGTCGCAAGAGTCGACTCTAGGCTGTAATAGAGCCAAGCCTTAGCACATTTTTTAATGAAAAATTTATTTATTGTTTAGAACTTGACTTGGGTTGCAGCAAGCCAAACCCTGAAAATTTAATTTTGAGTGCACTTCTGACCTAATACACTCAGAGACAGTTCTCTAAACAGCGAAGGGCTCTTTACTCAGGAATATTCAATGATTACAGTAAGAAGACCAGATTTCTTATTAGAAAAGGTGTTTAATCAGGTCTGGAGGTTGATACAGGAGAAAAAAGTCCATTGGGCATGGAGTCAAGTGAAAACCATAGAGAGAATATCATAACAGGGTT
>JZKD02S1672851.1:153062-221926 GCA_000966675.3 Picea glauca | reverse complement strand
TAGGTCTGAGATTTTCTTGACTTGAATTTCTATAAAGCTCTGTCCACCAAATCCGGGATTGACTGACATGATTAATACCAAGTCTACCATATCAAGCGCATATTCTATACAACTTAATGGAGTGGCCGGGTTCAAAACTATTCCAGCTTTCGCTCCAAGACTCTTGATCCGATTTACTGTTTGGTGCAAATGAATAGTGGAAGTTTGCTCATAGTGTACACTAACAATGTCTGCACCAGCCTTGATAAAATCCGGTACACGTTGTTCCGGTTCAACAATCCTCAAGTGTACATCCAGTGGAAAATGTAGCAACCACCAGAGGTCCAATGGTAATATTTGGCACAAAACGCCCATACATAACGCCAACGATTTCCAACACAATCAGCCAAGTTTTCAATCAGTACTTTTAACAGTTTTAGTACTCTCAGGAACAAATTGGTAACTTGTTACCTGCCTATCAAAACTAGCAGAAAATACACCCTGATGGCTTGGTGCGGCAGCCAGAGCAAAAACACCCCGCTTGTAATAAAGTTCTTTGGTGAGCATCCCTAGTTAATTTATAAGCTGAATGTGATTCTCAAAGACATTTAGGATGAAGACACAAATTAGAGAAAAATTCAAACTCTGTTACAACAAGCCCAATCATGCTAGTGTAGAACAAAGACGGGACCTAGCGACTATGCATTGATTATCAGGCTCTGAATAAAATCACAGTCTAAAACTGGTACCCGATTCCTTGAATGGACAACCTCTTTGATCAGCTCACGGGGGCCAAATACTTCAGTAAGACCACCTTCAAGTCAAAAGAAGGTATTTTTGAATGGTTGGTCATGCCCTTTGGTTTGAAAAATTCTCCAACAACTTTTATGAGGATGATGGATGATGGACTACAACCTTTCTCCAATAATTTTGTAGTGGTGTATCTGGATGACATCCTCATCTACAGCATGACTTGGGTGGAACACTTGTAGCATATTCAAGAGGTTATTCACACCCTACGGCAAGAAAAACTATATGAAAACTTGGAAAAATGTTCCTTCGGCATGGAAAGGGTCTGTTACTTAGGCTACATCGTTGATCGGCATGGTGTGCATGTGGATCCAGCCAATATCCAGGTCATCTATGACTTGGCATCTCCAACCACACTCACTGAACTTCGGAGCTTCTTAGGCCTCACCAATTTCTATCGCAGGTTCTTGTTGGGATTCTCTCATATCGCGTGGGCCCTCATCCAAGTAACTAGGGCTGGTGGTAAGGAAAAATTTGTGTGGGTCATGTCCCAACAACAAGCCTTCGATGACTTGAAGAAGCATTTGTGCTCATCCCCAGTACTTTCATTACCAGACCTACAACATACCTTTGATATCGAGACAGATGCTTCAGACTATGTTGTGGGCATCGTTCTCACTCAACACAACCACCCCATGGCATATCATAGTGAGACACTATCATATGTTGTTTGTAAGTACCCTAATTGAGACAAATATATGTAATACATTGTGAAAGCCTACTGTCAGTGGAGACATTACATTCTTTGGAAGGAGACATTCATCCACACTGATCACAAGCCACTACAGTTCATGCAAACCCAAGGAAAATTGCAGAATGACTGCCATCAGAAGTGGTCCACATACTTACAGCAGTTCCACCTCCACACCAAGTATAAGACATGAAGAACCAACCGATTTGTTGATTGCCTCAGTCGACCTCTAGTCGCGACACTCACCACAGTGCTAGACTCTTACATCCATGAGACCTTCAAATGGCCCTACCTCTATGAGACAAACCCTCACTTCTCCACCGCATACCAAATGTTGGGCACCAACTCAGTGGTTGCTAATTTCCATATTCAAGATGGGTTGTTGTGTCATCTGGACCATATTTGTGTTCCATCAAGTGAGCATGCGAAGCTAATTTGTGAATCTCACTACAGTCAGGTGTTAGGACACTTTGGCATCGAAAATATAGTGGCAGTGTTGCAGAAACATTTCTACTGGCCAAAAATTTGATAGGATGTCGATAAGTATATCAAGTCCTGCACCGCCTGCATTATTTCCAAACTAAACACTAAGAAATAGGGCATGTACACCCCTCTGCCTATTCCTGATAGGTCATGGTAATCCATCTCAATGGACTACATGCTAGGCCTCCCATCCACCAAGAGGGGAAATGATTTTTCTTTTGTGGTTGTTGATCTCTTTTCCAAGATGGAGATTCTAGCCACCTACAAGAAGAACATCACAGCAGAAGTCATTGCCAAGATCTTCTTTGAATGAGTATGGATACATTTTGGTATCCCAGAAACAATTATCTCAGACTGTGACAGTCGGTTCCTCATCACATTCTAGTCGACCCTTTGGTCACTACTGGATACCAAGCTCACCAAATCCACTGCCTTCCACCCCCAGACTGATGGCCAAACTGAGGTCATCAATCATATGATCGTACATATCATGCGCATGTACAACTCAAAAAAAACCCACACATGGGATGATATTCTTCCCTATGTCCATCATAGCTACAATCGAGCCCTGCATAGCTCAACTAGCCACAGCCCCTTTCAGGTGGGGTTGGGATTCCAACCACCGGGCCCCATGGATGTTGCAGTACCCCTGGTGACCACCTCGACCTACTTGGCCCCTGCTCCACCAGAAGGTGACAAAGCCACCTAGTTTATTAAGTGGATCTAGCACATCCGCCAACAAGTTCAAGATAATCTACAGAAGTCTAATGCCAATTACAAGCAGTGCCATGATCAACATCGGGTGCCACATAAGTTTCAAATCGGAGAAACATTTTGGTTGCACTTGTAGAAAGAACGCCTTACAAGGCCCCATTGGAAGCTCCCCCCACTCCATTATGGGTCATACACCATCACCAAGGTTGTGGGTGACAATACTTTTGAGCTCAACCATCCCCCTTTCCTTGGCTTGCACCCAGTCTTCAACGTGGCTCTCCTTTGGCCATATTTCCCACCATTATTGGACACCTCAGAGATAGAAGAGAAGTTGATACCAACAGATATCAAATTTGACTACATGAAAAAGGTATCCAGTGATCATATTGTGGACACATAGATCAAGGGTAATCAACAGCAAAGGATCCAACTTTAACGAGTTGTCAAAGAAGAGCATCTCCTACACCAAGGCAAGTGGCTCACATGGGGCCAAATTCAGTAGAAATTTCCTCATATGATGGGGGAACTCAAAACAATGGATACCATTCTTCCTAAGTACGTAGGATTGATCCAGGTGGATATCGGTGGCCACCCACCTTTTCCAACTCACTCAAAATGGTTTTCTGGCAATTTTGGCAATTTACTATTTTTAGTAGTTTTTAACTTCCGAGGCCATTTTGAGGGCCTAAATGAAGGTTTTTCGGGATCGAGCTTCTCAATGATTATCAAAGTTTGTTATTAATCCCCCAAAATTAATATGCTCAATGATACCCTTCCAGAGGGCTATTGTGTGGCTAAAATGGAGATCGTATGCAAAAGTTACAACCTCGAGAAGTTGATGTACTAACTTACCCAAACGGGGCCCACATGACTTTTGGCACTTCATCTCCTAGGGTTAGGTTTTTGGATGTCTAGGGTTTTTGAAATTCCTTTTTATTGTAAAAAAACCTTTAGAGCCTCATTGTAATGATATTCTTGTGAATGAGCGCAGTCATCACATCTCTTCGCAGAGATAAGCTGCCACCATTCCAGCAAGCTTGTTTTCTGCTACATTTTACAGTTTCAACTTATTTCCTTATTGAATAGAAAATGATTTTTATTGTATCTCTATTATTCTATGTTAAGCATCTTTTAATAATTTGTATTCATTTCATTATTCTCATGAAATCTGGATCAGTGGTATCAGAGCGGTCTACTCCTTGTCATCTTAATGCATGTCCCCAACGAGGTCAAGGTACAAAGAATTGGGTCTCGAGCTTGTTTCTCTTGAGGAAAAAATATCTCGCACGCCCAAGCGACCTCTCATGGAAGGAGAAAATAAATATGACAGGACAGGATATCCTTTCAAAATGTTGCTTGAGTAATCCCTCACGCAACAGAGGAAGGAGATTATGGATAGTTTCATGCAAATTCTTCGACGGCTAACAACAGGAGACGCATCTTCCTCGAGCGGAGGCGACGCCCCCGTCAAGGTACAAATCAACTTCGACATTCCTATATTTGAAGTTCAGATAGACACAGATGTTGTAGGAAAGTGGTTGAATCTACTAGAAGGGTATTTTCTCTCCATAACTTTTCGAATAGAGAAAAGATTACTTTTTCACTCCTCAAAGTCGTTCCCCATGTCAAAGATTGGTGGGAAACTTTATGTGACCAAAATGAAATAGAGTAACCCTCATTATTTACAATCGTGGACACCTGGGAATCCTTTAGGGATTTTATTAAGAAACAATACTACCCTATTAGAAGATATGATGAATTGTATACCAAATGGACCTCATTGTGGAAAGAAAGAGACCAAGCAATCCAAAGTTCACAAGATACATCTAGACTGAACTGTAATTTATTTACATCTCTTCCTTGGGCACAGCCTACCGATATGTCATCAAAATAGAGCAGAATCTCAAACAAAATATGCGACAATTTGGGCCTGGGAAACCCTCACAGTAAAATCTAGGAAAGGGCGGCCCCAACCCACAGAACAAAGGATATAGAAAATATGGACAGTATCAGAAAAACCAGTCCAAGCCGCAGGAAAAGAAGGACATCAAAAATACAAAGAAAGATATTGGTAGGTGGTGCGACTTCCATAAGAGCCCTTGGCATAACACTGTTGATCACTTCTCAAAGCATTCGCTGGTGGCTGAAGTGAAAGCCTCTAAATTAGATGCGGGTTCTGACTCTGATTCAGAACCAAAAAGGGGAAGACGGATCATTGACGCAGAACCCAGTTCCACAGTTGCTACCACCAAGCTCCAGCCTGGTGAACCATATGAGCCAGAAGAATGCGATCGGCTCTTCCATTCACAGATGTGTGTAAAAGGCACCCTGCTGCACTTCATCTTTGATAGCGGTAGCCAGTAGAACCTCATCTCAGTAGAGGTCATCAAGCGGCTAGCCCTGCCAACAACATCACACCCACAACCCTACACCATTGGATGGCTCCGCCAAGGAAGCGATCTTCGTGTTATCCAATAATGTCGATTGTCATACAGCATCAAGCCCTTCAAAGATGATGTATTGTATGATGTTGCTCCTCTCAAAGTTTTTAATGTTATCTTGGGCCAAACTTATTTATGGAAACATCATGTTGTATATGAGTCTATTCCTCGTAGTATTATTATTACTTTGAACAAGAAATTGTACAGGATACTCGAGGCAGTCCCTCCTAGTGCCATTTCTTTAATCTTTGCCCAGCAATGCAGGAAGGTCATCTCTTAGACCAGGAAATTTTTCTTCTTCGTGATTTGCTCTCAAAGTGAGTGAAAGATTGCATCCACATCCAGGGACTCTACGAATATCTCTCCACGCAACAGAAGAAAGTGGATAAGGTCATGGAAAAATACTTAGATGGTTTCTCCTCTCTTATCGAGGTACCTCTGCAATGCCAGGTCAAGCATCCCATCGATCTGACCCTAGGTGCACTGCTACCTAATGGGTCAGTCTATCACCTCTCTCTGTTATAAAATGAGGATATCAAGAGGTAGATCCAAGAACTGCTCCACAAGGGGCACATACGTCCCATCTCATCGCCTTGTGGGAGCCCAATCGTGCTAGTGCAAAATAAAGATGGGACCTGGCGACTCTGCATTAATTATTGGGCCCTGAATAAAATCACAATCTGAAACCAGTACCTGATTCCCCAAATCGATGACCTCCTTGATCATCTCATGAGGGGAAAATACTTCATTAAGATTGATCTGAAGTCTGGCTACCACTAGGTCCCAATAGAATATACAGATGTATGGAAGACCGCCTTCAAGTCAAAAGAAGGTATTTTTGAATGGTTGGTCATGCCCTTTGGTTTTACAAATTCTCCAGTAACTTTTATGAGGATGATGGATGATATCCTACAACCTTTCACCAATACTTTTGTAGAGGTGTATCTGAATGGCATCCTTATCTACAACAATACTTTGGCAGAACACTTGCAGCATATTCAACAGGTTTTGCACACCTTGTGACAGCACAAACTATATGCAAACTTGGAAAAATGCTCTTTCGGCATGAACAAGGTCCATTACTTAGACTACATTTTTTATCATCATGGTGTGCATTTGGATTCAGCTAAGATCTAGGTCATCCATGACTAGGAAACCCCAACCACACTCACTTAACTTCAGAGCTTCTTGGGCCTCGCCAATTTCTATCACAGGTTCGTGTTGCGATTCTCTCATATCTCATGGGCCCTCAACCAAGTAACCAAGGGTGGTGGTAAGGAAAAATTTGTGTGGGGCTTGTCCCAACAACAAACCTTCGATGACTTGAAGAATCCTTTGTGCTCATCCCCAGTACTTTCATTACCGAACCTGCAACATCCCTTTGAGATCAAGACAAATGCTTCAGACTATGTTGTGGGTGTCGTTCTCACTCAACACGTCCACCCTGAAGCATATCATAGTGAGACACTATCAGATGTTGTCCGTAAGTAACCTCCTTATGACAAATAAATGTACTCCATTGTGCAAGCCTTCTTCCAGTGGAGACATTACATTCTTGGGAAGGAGACAATCATCCACACTGATCGCAAGCCACTACAGATCATGCAGACCCAAGGAAAATTGCAGAATGACCGCCATCAGAAGTGATCCACATACTTACAGCAATTCCACCTCAACATCAAGTATAAAACAGGAAGTACCAACCAAGTTCTTGATTTCCTCAGGAGACCTCCAGTCGCGGCACTCACCACGGTGCTAGACTCTTGTGGCCACAAGACCTCTAGATGGACCCACCTCTATGAGACAAACCCTGACTTCTCCACCACCTACCAAATGTTGGGCACCAACTCAGTGGTCGCTAATTTCCATATTCAATATGGGTTGTTGTCTCATTTGGGCCCTCTTTGTGTTCCATCAAGGGAGCGCATGAAGCTGATTTGGGAAACTCACTACAGTTGGGTGGCAGGACACTTTGGCATCGAAAAAGACAATGGCAGTGTTGCAGAAACATTTATGTTGGCCAAAACTTCGACAGGATGTCAGTAAGTATATCAGGTCTTGCACTGTCTGCACTATTTCCAAACCAACCAATAAGAAATAGGGCTTGTACAACACTCTTCCTACCCCTGACAGGCCATGGGAATCCATTTCAATGGACGACATGTCGGGCCTCCCATCCACCAAGAGGGGAAATGACTCTTCTTTTGTGGTTGTTGATCGCTTTTCTAAGATGGTGATTCTAGCAGACTGCAAGAATAACATCACAACAGAAGCCACTGCCAAGTTATTCTTTGAACGAGTATGGGTACATTTTTGGATCCCACAAGCCATTATCTAAGACTGTGACAGTCATTTCCTCAACACATTTTGGTTGAGCCTCTAGTCACTGCTGGATACCAAGCTCACCAAATCCATTGCCTTCCACCACTAGACAGATGAACAAACTGAAGTCATCAATCGGATAATCATACATATCCTACGCATGTACAATTCAAAACACCCCTGAACATGGGATGAGAGTTTTCCTTATGTCCAGCATAGCTACAACCGAGCCCTGGATATATCAATTGGCCATAGCCCCTTTCAGGTAGGGTTGGGATTCCAACCATTGGGCCCCATGGATGTTACACTACCCCTGGTGACCACCTCGGTTGACTTGTTCCCTACTCCACCATAAGATGACAAATCCACATAGTTCATTGAGCAGATCCAGCACATCCACCAACAAGTTCAATATATTATACAGAAGCCTAATGCCAAGTACAAGAAGCACCATGATCAACATCAGGTGCCACATAAGTTTCAAGTGGGAAACAAATTTTGCTTGCACTTGAAGAAGAATGCCCTATAGGGCCCCATTGGAAGCTTCACCCACTCTATTATGGGTCATACACCATCGCCAAGGTTGTGGGTGACAATTCTTTTGAGCTCAACATTCCCCCTTTCCTTGGCCTACACCCAGTCTTCAACGTGGCTCTCCTTCGGCCATATTTCCCACCATTATTGGACACCTCAGAGATAGCAGAGAAGTTGACACCAACAGATCTCAACCTTGACTGCATGCAACAGGAATCCAGTTATCATATTTTGGACACATAGATCAAGGGCACTCGACAGCAAAGGATCCAACTTTATCGAGTCATCAACGCAAGGCAGCTTCTGCACCAAGGCAAGTGGCTCACCCATGGCCAAATTCAGCAGAAATTTCCTCATCTGATTAGGGAAATCAATGAAATGGATACCATTGCTTCCTAAGGAGGGAGGATTGATCCAGGTGGATATTGGTGGCCACCCACCTTTTCCAACTCACTCAAAACAATTTTCTGGCAATTTTGGGAATTTACTATTTTTAGCAGTTTTTAACTTCTTAGGCCATTTTGAGGGCCTAAATGAAGATTTTTGGGGATTGAGCTTCTAAATTATTATAAAATTTTGTTATTAATCCCCCAAAATGAATTTCCTTGATGATACCTTTCCAACGGGCTATCGTGTGCCTAAAACGGAGACTGTATGCAAAAGTTACAACCCCGGGAAGTTGATGTACTAACTTACCCAAACGGGGCCCACATGACTTTTGGCGCTTCATCTCCTAGGGTTAGGTTTTTGGATGTCTAGGGTTTTTGAAATTCCTTTTTATTGTAAAAATTCCTTCCGAGCCTCATTGTAATGATCTTCTTGTGAATGAGCACAGTCATCACATCTCTTCTCAGAGATAAGTCGCCACCATTCCAGCAAGCTTGTTTTTCGCTGCATTTTACAGTTTCCTCTTATTTCCTTATTGAATAGAAAACCATTTTTACTATATCTTTGTTATTATTTGTTAATCATATTTTATTAATATGTATTCATTTCCTTCTGCTCATAAAATTTGGATCGGGAGGTCTACTCCTTGTCGTCTTAGTGCATGTCCACAAGGAAGTCAAGGTACAAATAATTGGGTCTCGAGCTTGTTTCTCTTGAGGAAAAAATCTCTCACACACCCAAGTGACCTCTCATGACAAGAGAAAAGAAAGATGATGGGATAGGATATCCTTTCAAAACGTTTCTTGAGGAATCCCTCATGCAACAAAGGAATAAGATGATGGATAGTTTCACGCAAATCCTTCAGCGGCTACCAACATGCGACACATCTTCCTCGAGTGGAGGAGTCACCCCCTTCAAGGTACAAATCAACTTCAATATTCCTATATTTGAAGGTCAGATAGATGCAAATGTTGTAGAAAAGTGTATGAATCTACTAGAAGGGTATTTTTCTATCCATAACTTTTCAAATAGAGAAAATATTACTTTTTCACTCCTCAAAGTCGTTCCCCATGTCAAATATTGGTAGGAAAATTTCTGTGAGAAAAATGAAGCAGAGGAACCCTCATTATTTATAGTCGCAACCACCTAGAAATCCTTCAGGGATGCTATTATGAAACAATACTACACTATCAGAAGTTATGACGACTTGTATACCAAATGGACCACACTACGGCAAGAAAGAGACCAAGCAGTCTAGAGTTCACAAAAATCTTCCATACCTTGCGCACCAAGTTGGGTATCAAAGATTCAGAATGACATCTGGTGCTAAAATATCATGATGCTATGCATAGATACATCTAGACCAAAATGAAATTTCTGGACATCTCGTTCTTGGGCACAGCCTTCTGATATGCCATCAAAATCGAGCAAAAGCTTAAACAAAGGACACGAAAATTTGGGCCTGGGAACCCCTCACAGCAAAAGCCAGGAAGGGGCGGCCCTAATCCATAGAAAAAAGGATAGAGAAAATATGGACAGTATCAGGACAACTAGTCCAAGATGCAAGCAAAGAAGGACACCATAAAGACAAAGAAATCTATCAGGAAGTGGTGCGACTTCCATAAGAGCCCTTGGCATAAAATTGTTAACTGTCACTCAAAGAAGTTGTTGGTGGCCAAAGTGAAAGCCTCTGAATCAAATGCAGGTTTTGACTCTGAGTCAAAACTAGAAAGGGGAAGACAGATCATTGATGTGGAACCCAGTGCCACTATTGCTACCACCAATCTCTATCCTGGTGAACCAGATGAGCGAGAATAAGGTGAGTGCCTCTTCCATTCACAAATGTGGGTAAAAGGCACCCCTCTGCACTTCATCATTGATAGCAGTAACCAGAAGAACCTCATCACAACAAAGGTTGTCAAGCAGATGGCCCTACCGACAACATTGCACCCACAACCCTACACCATTGGATGACTCCATCAAGGAATCAATCTTCATGTCAACCAACAGTGTCGACTGTCATACAGCATCAAGCCCTTAAAAGATGAGGTATTGTGTGATGTTGCTCCTCTTGAAGTTTTTAATGTTCTTTTGGGCTAGCCTTATTTATGGAAACGTCATCATGTATATGAGTCCAGGCCTCATAGTGTTATTATTACTTTGAACAGGAAATTGTACAGGATACCCGAGACAGTCCCTCCTAGTGATATTTCCTTGATCTTTACCAAGAAATGTAGGAAGGTCATCTCTTAGACCGAGAAAGTTGTCTTATTCGTGATTCACTCACAGAGTGAGAAAAATATCACAACCACATCCAGGGCCTTCACGGTTGATCTCTCCACAAAACAGAAGCAGGTGGATAAGAGCGTGGAAGAATACTCAGATATCTTCTCCTCTCCTACCAGGGTACCTCTACACTTTCAGGGCGAGCATCCCATCGATCTGACACCAGGTGCACCACTACCTAATGGGTTATTCTACCATCGCTCTCTATTAGAAAATGAGGATATCAAGAGGTAGATCCAATAATTTATCCACAAGGGGCACATGCGTCCCAGCTCATCGCCTTGTGGGTGCCCAATCGTGCTGGTGCAGAAGAAAGATGGGCCTTGACGACTCTGCATTCATTATTGGTCCTTGAATAAAATCACAGTCTAAAAATGGTACATGATTCCCTGAATCGACGACCTCCTTGATCAGGTCACGAGGGACAAATACTTCAGTAAGATTGATCTGAAATCTGGCTACCACCAGGTCCCAATAGAACAAACAGATGTATGGAAGACTACCTTCAAGTCAAAATAAGGTCTTTTTGAATGGTTGGTCATCACCTTTGGTTTGAAAAATGCTCCAACAAATTTTATGAGGATGGTGGACGATATCCTACGAACTTTCAAAAAAAAATTCGTAGTGGTGTATCTATATGACATACTCATCTACAACAAGACTTCAGTGGAACACTTGTACCATATTCAGCAGGTTCTGCACACCTTGCAGCAACACAAACTATATGCAAACTTGGAAAAATGCTCTTTTGACATGGACAGGGTCCATTACTTAGGCTACATCATTGATCGACGTGGTGTGCATGTGGATCCATCCAAGTTCCAGGTCATCTATGACTAGGAAGCCCCAACCACACTCACTGAACTTCGAAGCTTCTTGGGACTCACCAATTTCTATCACAGGTTAGTGTTGGGATTCTCTCATATCGCATGGGCCCTCAGCCAAGTAACCAGGGGTGGAGGTAAGAAAAAATTTGTGTGGGGCATGTCCCAACAACAAGCCTCCGATGACTTGAAGAAGTGTTTGTGCTCATCCCTAGTACTTTAATTACCGAACCTGCAACATCCCTTTGAGATCAAGACAGATGCATCAGACTATGTTATGGGAGTCATTCTCACTCAACATGGCCACTTTGTGGCATATCATAGTGATACACTATTAGATGATGTCTGTAAGTACCCTATTTATGACAAAGAAATTTAGTCCATTGTGCAAGCCTGCCTTCAGTGGAGACATTACATTATTGTGAAGAAGATAGTCATACACATTGATCACAAGACACTACAAGTCATGAAGACCTAAGGAAAATTGTAGAATGGCCACCATCAGAAGAGGTCCACATACTTACAATAGTTCCACCTCAACATCAAATATAAAACAGGAAGTACCAACCAAGTTGTCGATTTCCTCAACCAACCTCCAGTCATGGCACTCACCACGGTGCTAGAATCTTAAGGCCATGAGACCTCCGGATGGCCCCACCTCTACGAGACAGATCCTGACTTCTCTACCACCTACCAAATTTTTGGTTCCAACTCAGTGGTTGCTAATTTCCATCTTTAAGATGGGTTTTTGTGTCGTCTAGGCCATCTTTGTGTTCCATCAAGTGATCGAGTGAAGATGATTTGGGAAGCTCACTACAGTCAAGTGGCAGGACACTTTGGCATCGAAACGACAGTGGAAGTTATACAAAATCATTTCTACTAGTCGAAACTTCGACAGGATGTCGGTAAGTATATCAGGTCCTACACCACCTGTGCTATTTCCAAACCAATCACTAAGAAATAGGGCATGTACACCCCCCTACCTAATCCTAATAGGTCGTGGGAATCCATATCAATGGACTACATATCGGGCCTCCTGTCCACCAAGAGGGGAAATGAATTTTCTTTTGTGGTTGTTGATCGCTTTTCCAAGATGGCTATTCTAGCCACCTGCAAGAAGAACATCACAGCAGAAGTCACTGCCAACCTCTTCTTTGAACACGTATGGGTACATTTTGGGATCCCACAAACCATTATCTCATACTGTGACAGTCGGTTCCTCAACATATTATGGTCGAGCCTCTAGTCACTGATGGCTACCAAGCTCACCAAATCCACTGCCTTCCACCCCCAGACAGATGAACAAATTGAGGTCGTCAATCAGATGATCATACATATCTTTTGCATGTACAATTCAAAACACCCCCGCACATAGGATGAGAGTCTTCCCTATGTCCATCATAGCTATAACTGAGCCCTTCATAGCTCAACTCGCCACAACCCCTTTCAGGTGGGGTTGGGATTCCAACCATTAGGCCCCATGGATGTTGCACTACCCCTGGTGACCACCTTAGTCGACTTGTCCCCTGCTCCACCAGAAGCTGAGAAAGCCACCCATTTCATTGATCAGATCTAGCACATCCCCCAACAGGATCAAGATATTATATAGAAGTATAATGCCAAGTATAAGCAGCACCATGATCAACATCAGGTGCCACACAAGTCTCAAGTGGGAGACAAAGTTTGGTTGCACTTGCAGAAAGAACACCTTACAGGGCCCCATCGAAAGCTTTTCTCACTTTGTTATGGGTCATACACCATCACCAAGGTTGTGGGTTACAATGATTTTAAGCTCAATATTCCCCCTTTCCTTGGCCTAGACCCAGTCTTCAATGTGGCTCTCCTTCATCCATATTTCCCACCATTATTGGACACCTCAGAGATAGCAGAGCAATTGACACCAATAGATATCAACCTTGAATGCATGTAAAAGGAATCCAGTGATCATATTGTGGACACAGAGATCAAGGGCACTCAACATCAAAGGATCCATCTTTATCGATTCGTCAAAGTAGGATAGATCCTGCACCAAGGCAAGTGGCTCAACCGGGACCAAATTCAAAAGAAATTTCCTCATTTGATGGGGGAACTCAACACAATGGATACCATTGCTTCCTAAGGAGAGAGGATTGATCTAGGTTGATATCAGTGGCCACCCACCTTTTCCAACTCACTCAAAACAGTTTTCTAGCAATTTTCGCAATTTACTATTTTTAGCAATTTTTAACTTTTCAGGCCATTTTGAGGGCCTAAATGAAGGTTTTTTGGGATATGTCTTCTCAATGATAGCTTAAGTCTTTGATTTATCCCCCAAATTGAATCTCCTCTACGATACCTTTCCAATGGGCTATCGTGCACCTAAAATGGAGATCGTATGCAAAAGTTACAACCCCGGGAAGTTGATGTACTAACTTACCCAAATGGGGCCCACATGACTTTTGGCGTTTCATCTCCTAGGGTTAGGTTTTTGGATGTATAGGTTTTTTGAAATTCTTTTTTATTTTAAAAATCCCTTCAGAGCCTCATTGTAATGATCTTCTTGTGAATGATCACAGTCGTCACATCTCTTCTCAGAGATAAGCAACCACCATTCCAGCAAGCTTGTTTTCCACTGCATTTTACAGTTTCATCTTATTTCCTTATTGAATAGAAAACCAGTTTTGTTGTATCTATGTTATTCTATGTGTTAGTATTGAGAATCACCCTCATATTGCAAGAGTATAATCCCAGTACCCATCAAAATGTTTGTAAATGTAAATGATTGATTAAAGGTCAAATGGACAGAACTTAGAATAAGAATGTTTTAACTCAGAAATATGGGCTAGCATGCATAAGAAAATGAGGTATTTATTAACTTTAGTCATTTATTTAGGGTGAAAGTGAAAAGGAGGAAGACTTAGTGAGGAAAATGGAAAGGTCTTCTATTAACATCAAGTCTTTAATCAGCCAAGAGAAGAAAACTCAGTCACAAGAACTTCTTGAACTTAAATTTTAAGAACATTGAAAAACATTCATAGAAGCATTATAATCAAGCATTCATCATAACACAACCACAAAATCTCATATGGATCATCCAATCATGATTATTTCAGTATAAGAGGCAATAAGATGATAAAAAGGGAACTAACTTCTATTAATCAAAATGTCTCAAGTCCAATACATAACCAGAGAACAACTTTACTCAGTCAAAATATTACAATCAGGGAGCCCTGCTCAACCATTTGAACCTCTCTAATCATTTAGAAGATGTATTTAGAATCAAAATATGAAAGGAAACATCTAGAGGTGCGATCTGGCCTTCCTATCCTAGGATTCTTCAAAACAACTAAAATTCTAATACATGTGCTAACAGATCTTAACAAACTGCTACAATTTAGGAGCCATGTTGGCAACCACTCCAACAAGAATTAAATGGCATGTCTTCTAACTTAGGCACATTCTTCTTCAGTGCCAAGTGTCCTCCAATGGTTGTATGAATCTTCCAAGATGCCAACTATGATCCTTGCTTCTCTACACATCATCAACAATCAGGAAGGAGTCGTGAATTCAAACCTTTGACTGCAAGGGCCAGTTTGTAGCGCTATTCTGTAGAGCATTTGGTAGCCAATTTTGTAGCTCCCTTTGTAAAACAACTCTACAAATTCTGTAGCGCCTCCTGTCTAACAACTATGAAGATTTTGTAGTGCCACTCCTATGTAATGACTCTACAGTTTTCGTAGCACCACTCTTGAAATAGATCTACAGATTCGGTAGTGCCACTCCTATGTAACAGTTCTACAGATTAGGTAGCGCCATCCATAAAATATCTCTGCAAATTTTGTAGCGCCATTGTTGAGTTTGGATAGGAGATTTCGTAGCTCAATTGTAGAACATCTTGTATAGATGATTCTGTAGCGTCATAGCACTATGGAATCTCTGTGTTTTTTCTGTGTCATGTAATCAATTCTTCAAAAACACAAAAAACTTATGTGATGGAATAGGAGCCTGTAGATGTTTGTATAGGTAGAAAAATCATACTTCCTTAATCATTTCACACTTGCAAAAATATACCACCCACAAAAATGGATCTGTCATCCCCCAACTACTTCATCAATCTAGCACTGCTCCTTGTTGCAGGAGAACTTCCCTTTGTCATAGCAGTATATTTTTCCTTTGAAGGGATAATCCTCTTAACTACAGGTTCATGTCTTTCTATTGTAGCTTGTACCAAAACATTTAATCTCCTCTGGGCCAGTTCATCCTTGAAATGTTGCAATTCCTCATTGAGCTTTCTGTTTTGGAAAGCTTTTGTTTTGCTTGTACAGGGTCTTAAGTTGCCTATGGAGAGGCAAGGCTCTTCTTGCTAAAAACCTTGTTAGATAAAGGTTTTCAATGTACATGTCCATGAGTTCCTTCATCTTTCTTCTCTTAGTCAAACTTTCTTCCTTCAAACGAGCAACTTCTTTCCTAGCCTCCCTAAGTTGTATGATCAATCCTTGAAAGTGGGATTACTAGGTGGAGTGTTGATGTTGATAACCTCAATAGGTTTCTCAATGGCTTTACCTTTATCTTCATGTTCAATAGAGGCTTTTTCCATCACCTCAATAGGCTTCTCAATGCCTTTACCCTTATCTTTCTCTTTCATTGGAACTGAATCCTTGGGTAATACTTCTGCTTCAACAGCTTCCTTGTGGGTTTATGATCTAGTAAAAGGATTCATGATTCTAATCTTAGTTGTTGGAGAAGGTTAATGGAAATGCAACTTCCTTCTCCTCTTGGTTGTGGTTTTGGTAGATGAAGGGACTTCTTCCAATTCAGGGGCAGGAGGAGGTGAAAAATCTCTCTGTGGGGAGTGATGAACCTCCCTCTCTTCTTATTCAATTTCTTTAGGGGTTTCTTTGTCTTGAGTAGTGGGTTTGATTTTTATCTTCTTGCTTGTTCTTGTGGGAAACACTACTCAATGTAAAAGGGATTTGCATCCTTTATTGAGGGGTAGAGGCTATATCTAGTTGCATATGGGCAGAGACAATGAATTATTTTCAAGGAATGTTCCTTTTCTTCAATTCTTCAATCCTCAGCAAACTGATGAACCCAGAGTGGAAGACACTAGTGTCCATGGCCTTGGACTTGGCTTGCACTCTATCAAAAATCTTTCCCATACTCCTCAATAGATAAAAAGGGATATTCATTGAATCCTTACCAGTGAAATGCAGCAAGAGTCTTATATGATACTGGTATATCATGTTAAACCTTCCTTCACCTTTAAAATAACTTTGGATGATCTTCATCATTTTATTAAAGCCTTCAACTAGGTGGCTCCTAGGCACTCCCTTAAACAAATTGTCTTTCTGGTATTCTGGTTTGAGGAAGTTCTTGGAAAAGGAAGCATTGAGGATCATGGATTTGAACCACCTCTCACCAGTATTAGGTATATTAGTGGTTGTTGCAATATACCTCAAACTCAATGTTTCCCACCATGGTATTAATTTCATCAAACTGTAATGCAAACTACCTTTCTACTTCAGGTTGTCCCCTCTGCATGTTTTGGAAAAAAGAGAGGCATCAAACCCTTTGGAAAACCTCCCTGACCATTGGCTCCGCATCAAATAAGTGCATGTCAGAAGGTTCAATCCTGATCACACTCCCTCCCTTGTGAGACTTCTTCCTTTGAGGTGTCTCCATGGATATAAACAGGGGATCAAAGGTTGTGATGTAATGAGGGGTAAAGGAACCAAATAGAGGCAAAGATCTATGAAAATTTGCAGTGACTAATGGTTACTCTTTCAAGGATTTTCCTCCAACTCACCTTTGAATTAACAATAGATTGGTCTGATGATTTCTCTTTTAAAAAATGAGAGAAATAAACTCGGAGGAAAGGTATGTAGGGATGCATTTTTCAGTTTTATGCCACCAGATAATGGTCATCAAATCTTTTAAAAGGTAGGGGTTGCTATCCTCCTCACTGCCAGCATACTTTGAGATAAAACGTAGGATGACACAGTGAAAAAAGGAGGCTTAATGCATGGATCTTGTGAATACATAAGATGGCATTGATAAATCCAAGGAAAATGCATCACTGAGACAGGGGATTTGTAGCTTAGTTTTGGCAGCGATTTATGTAGTGCAATGTGGACACAAGAGCTAAATGAATGAATGGGCATTCAATATTTTGAAGAAGAATGGCTTGACCTTGGTATAGGTGAAATTCAGTTGCCAAATGGCTATGGATTCTATGGAAGAAGAGATACATATGCAAATGGATGAGAGAGGATGCAATCTGCAGTGCCAAGCACAACCAAAGGATGAGGCAGGTCTATCTTAACACTTTCCCATTCGGTTGAAAAGACTCACAAAATACCTGGAGGTTGTGGTTGATGATGGAAAATTGGTAGCAAGTTATGGAATTGCTACATCCACCTCATCCTCCAATCCAGCTCTAACAGTTGATCTCGTAGTGCAATCTGTAGCTTGTCTGAACTAGTGATTTCAGCAGAGTCGAGCCTGGGAGGAAAATTTCAAATTGATAAACAATTAACAATCTCATAAATGACCAAATCTCAATATTCTTTTTTAAAGACAAGGGCGTTGAAAACAATGGAAATCATGACATTAGTTGATTATGGAAAATTATGGTAAAGGAGCATAGGAAAAAGGTGCACTATGGAAATGCCTAGTGAGTTGGCAATGCCATTTTCAAAGTTTGATTTGACCCCCTTAACGGACATAGGGTGTTACACCTCAAAATTACTCACTTCGATGGTGTCGTAAGTGTCGTCATTACAAGCGTTGTAAGTGTCGCATCTTTTCCACAAGTGTCGCATCTTGACTGTAAGTGTTGCAAGTGTCACAAACATCATACTTCCATCTTTCCTATGTTGTGCCTCTAATGACATCATAAAGACACTTAAGACACCTCAAAGACTAGTTTTGAAGAAGAGAGATCACTTGACAGGGAGTACAAACCTTTTGCCACTGAAAGAACCACTAAAAATGGATTTTGGAGAGGAGCACTCCCCTACCCACTTTTAGGGAGTGTTGGCGCTCCCTGAACCTCTTTGGGGGAGTGTTTGAGTGCTCTATGCACCCTTTTGGGGGAGCGCTACCCTTTTCTAAGCAATTTTTGGGTTTGTTGAGACAAATCAGGGAAGAACCCCTCAATTCTTGAAGGTGGTTGGATTCGAATAGATGGTCAAGGCATGATCTTAGGGAAGATCCTCAAATGAAGGAGAGGAATCCTCAACTTATCCCAAATATCTCTCAAGTGGTTGGACCTCTCCAAGGTTATATAAGGAGGCCTTCTCATGGTGAAATGAGGGAAAAGACTAGAGATTGATACCAAACTTATGATCCTGTAAGTGGTATGAACAGAAGAGATTGGAGATGTGACACTTATGATCTCATAAGTGAGATGTCATCAGAGCAATCATTGTAGATTAATTGAGCAAAGGGGTTGGACAAGGAGAACTGCAAGAATTTGTTGCACCTTCATTCAAAGCATTGTAAGTACTTTTACTTATTCTCATTAATAATCAATGCTTGGCCTGTTTCTTTCAAACTTATGTTCATTCCATATGAGTTTGTCTGCAGTAAATGGATCTATATTTGAGATAATATCAGTAGAGTAGGAAGTCCATTATATCTTTGTTTGTTCTACAGGACCTATCAGGGAGCTCAGGATCGAAGCTCAATCAGGACTTTGAAAGGACAAAGTCACTAATAAAGTACATATATTTATCCTTCTCTTTCATTTATTAGCTTGATTAGATCTAAAAGGAAGTTAGTGTCCATGCTAATCACTTTTCTGTCTTGGCCTTAGGAGTCTAGATACCAAGAGGTAATCCACTTGTCTGCAGGGGGATTCACCTACAACAGAAATTGGCGACTCCATTGGGGAGGAGTTCTGATTTTTGTTTCCATTCCAGATCTTGTTTTGGCCCTTTGTCCACTCATTTGAACCTCTCCATATTGTCTTTTTTATTCTTAGATTTGTTTGATTGCCTCTTTATGTCATCATGATCACCCTGATTGACTGAATTTCCTTGATTTTTTGAGTTTCTGGGCATTTTTCTGAGCTTTTGCAGCAGTGTTCTCCCCTGACCTTGCTATCAGAGCACCAACACTCCCTAGTGATCTTACACAGAGCATTGGAACGCTCTGGTGCCCCTTACACCAAAGCGCTACTCCATTTTCAGTGGAAAATCCTCTAGTTTTTCAGTTTCTAAGTTCAGTTTTTGCCTTTTGCATTTGCTCAGGGTCTCATACTCTCAGTCCATCTTAGTATTGGCCTTCAACACCCTGTTTTCTAAGGATTGATCTCTTTTTTGGGGGGAATTTGACTTATTTCCTTGCCTTGAAGTCACTCTTTGTCTTTGCGGACCTAGAGTTAACTTGTTGTTTTCTTCTCCTTTATCTGACTGAGTGGAAACTTTTGTGAGGAAATCCAAAGGTCTGTGAACCTTTCCATCTAATCTTTGAGGTCAGTTTTCCAACATTTCTCTTTTGTTTGAGGTTTTTTGGTTCTTGTCTGCAACTTTGGTTATCTTTGTCCTTCTTGTCCATTTCACGACGAGAGTATATTTTTGTTTTGTGTGAGGTTTGCTTCTGATTGTTTAATCTTGAAGTCTGATTGACATTTAGAAGTTTTACATCTGATTATCATTCACATATAAGAAAAAGGACATATTTTAGTGATTGGTTTGGATATTAGAAGGCATTTCTAAAAATTTTAGCATTGCATTGGATTTGATTGAGAAACACTTGTATGAGGACATTGCATCTTTGTGTTTGATAGTGAAAACAATTTTTTCTCTTTCCCTTAGATAGCCATTCATCAAAATACAAGACTGCTTATCATTTTCTTGTGCATTTTTGGGAATTGAGTCATCATACCATCAGTTTCATTGTCATACACCCTTTGAGTAAAGAACAGTTGTAAAATGAATGCTAATTAAAAATTATCTAGAACGTTTTGTTTTTAGGATCTTCCACCAACATTAGACTAGGATTAGCACTTTGGATTAGGTTGTGAGTACAACTCTCCAAAGTTTTCAAAATGAACATTAGCATCCTGATATAGGGAGAGTCAAATCCAATTGTCGTATAGGATTTCTAAGATCCCCCTCTCACACAGGGGTTATGCAAAAGGTCACATTCAGAAGAATTACAGATATTATCCCTCCGTGGTTCAACTGTTTGTAGTGATCGGATCGTATATTGGGGGTTAATTGAGGGTATACCCACGATTATGTGTGGGAGCCTCTCGAGTTGATTTTGGACTTGTTATTCTGCCCACACGTTCGGATCGGACTGTTGACTACACCCGCCCAGGGTCTGACTATGAGTTGGTGTCCTTAGTTGCCATAATCCTTAAGTACTTACATGAGGTAATGGTGAAGGGAAGTCTCACAGTACCTGGGACAGACATTGGTCAAACTCACTCGGGCTCCTTGGAGGGTAAATCCACAATTACTGCATGGAAGCTTGCACCAAGGTGAAAGTCTATTAAGCAGGTCGTCATTGTAACTATTCCACCATATCCTAGCCCCTTCTTGACTTGATCACGCGATGTTGGATTTCATCACCAACTAGTACGATCATCAAGAGAAGTTTTGTTTGTTTGGTTTTGATTCCTAGATTTTATTAGCGTATGCTATTTCTTTTTGTTAGTTGGCCCTATATTTTTAGTGTGTACTATTATTCTCCAAAATTGATCATGTAGATGATAAAGTTCTTTGTCAATCGTGTAGGATACAAGGGCTTCCTCCGGAAGTCTACCAACCCTTACCTCCTAACCCTCCAGAAGACAACTACCGTGGAGAAGTAGAAAATCAATATGACGTTGGGAGTGTTGTTACTCCTCCGTTAGACAACCCAAAAGGCGCTTTGGTTACGGTTGAGAATCCCACTCCTTCCACTACGTCTATGTCGACAATTCCTCTCAAACCACTTTTGCTTCATTTAGACTCTCTTGGGAACGTCATAGACGAAGAGGTCCCACAGTTACCTGCGAGAGCTTTTACCGACACATATATGGGATCCAAAGAACCAACCTTTGGTGATGAGTATAGGACTCTTGTTCATCCTACCACTCTAGTATATACAAATCCCACACCTACTCATTCTGTATGGAGGACTTCATCAGGACGCGATCTCTATGAGAATTTTGAATCCTTTCGACAACCCTTTAATCCTCATGACCCTCCTATTGAATGTGGGTCATTTAGTCAAACTATGAATCACCCCATCGATCAGGTCATTAACCCTATTGTTGTGTCAACACAAGTCTATCCTAATGCTAGACTCGTCACCTCTACTCATTCCCAAGGAACTTTGATCCCTACACCCACTTTTACAAACTTTCACTCTACAGCTCCACGTGTTCTGCACGATCTTGTTGGGACATATTTTCACTCGAGAATGCAGACCCTTGCTAGCCAAATACAACCAATTGGAGGGAAACCACCATCTAGCAGACCTATCCCTCCTAGAATACCACCATCCTATGGAGGGCCTACCCCTCCCGGGGGACAACCCCTTTTTCATGTTCTTCCCTGTCAGTCATACACCGGTCATTAATCCACCACTGGAAGGGGGAAACCTTTGTATGTTGGAAACCCTTCACAATCCTAGGGAGTATCTTCTAGAGGCACATTTACCCAACCCCATGTTGGGGGGCACTCATATCATAACCCACAAGGAGGAGTATCAAATCTTGTTCCTTTCGGACCATCTTATGGACAACCTTATCCAGGCATCCCAAACACCACCTGGAGTCCTCAAAGACAGCAACCTTATCCTCCCCATGGGTCTAATGTGTATCCACCTAATCCAGTTTATGGTCCTAATGGTGTTCCTATGCCACACCAATATCATCTGAAAATTAACCGACAACTACCTTTCCTTACGACTTTGGATCTCCCAAACTTGTCTCGGTTAACCAATGATCTTATTTTTCATTCACCGGTTTGGCCAGTTATTCCAGCTAAACTTCCTTCTGATATTCAAAAATTTGACAGAAAATTTGGAGAATATCCAAATAACCATGTGATGACTTTCCATTTGTGGTGTTCATCCAACTCCCTCATGGATGATTCTATACATTTGCGTCTTTTCCAGCGAACACTTATGGGCTCAGCAAAAAAGTGGTATATTGAACTACCATGTGCTTCTTTTCATGATTTCAACTCCCTTTCCATGTCTTTCCTCACGCACTTTCAACTACCTATTCGCTACGAGACGGGTACTGAACTCTTGACCTCCCTTCGTCAAACTGAATTTGTGCATATCTCTGACCATATTCATGAGTAGAGACAATGATGAAGGATGATCAAGGTAATCATTCCTGACATATTATTGGTGGAATGGTTTACTAAATCACTTTTACCCCCGATCGCTCGCAATGTCGTTATGGGTGCCGCGGTCACTGAGGAAGAAACCATCGCTTAGGCTAAGTACTTATATTTGGTTTATTCACAATCTGGTACTTTGTATGATTTGCTTCCAAATGTTGCTCAAGCTAATACCGATCCATCCAAGTCGTCATCCTCATCTCATGCAGACAGTGTTATCAGTTCCATCAAAACTCAATCTACTTCCCAGTCGACCACACTCTCCTCTACCTCCCCCCAAACTCAGATCTTTGAGGTGAATGCAATTCAATCTACCCCTTCACAACAATCCTGAGGTAAGAAGAAGATAAAAAATAAATCAAAAAATACTAATAGAAATGAACAACCAAAAAATCAATCTCAAACACCTGCTACCGAAAAGCAACCACAACGGAAATTGAAATTCCCATGTATCATTTGTGGTGACGATCACTACACTCGAGACTATCCACATTTCAATGAAGTGACCAAACATTTCCAGGGAAATTCACAACCTGTTTTGCTTACTCAGTATTTTCCACAGCAGCAATCTGTGGTTGCTCAAACCCCCTCTCCTGGGGGCAGTTCTAGCCATCCTCATGATGAGGCCTCGACGAGTGCACATATTTATATGTTTAATGGGATTAATTTGACCACTCGCTCTAAGACATACAACACACCAAGTAACCCTGACAAAGGAAAAGTCACTAATGGTATCAGTACTTTACCGGATCCATCATCATCCTTCATTAGTCCTCCATCGGTTAATCCTCCATCTAGACCACTTCAGATTGAGAAACCTACGTTTGACTCTATCTTATGCCCTCCTAAGAGCACTATCCGTAAATCTACCTTTAATCCTAGTTCACGTGCCCCCTAGAACTACAACATTGTTGAAGATTTGGCTCAAGCATCGTGTGTTATGTCTGTGTTAGAAGTTCTACAACACTGCCCCAGTCAACGTAGAACGCTCTTGGCCACTATTGGCCCTGTTGATCCTAAGTCGTCCAACCATATCATGTTTAACTTGGACAATTATACATATCGACTCTCCCATCAACTTACTTTCCAAGTTGATGTTGTTGTTTACAATCAACAAATCCACCAAACTATTTTGGATGAGGGAGCCTCAACTTGTGTCATGTCTTTAGCATGTTGGAAAAGTTTAAAATCACCCGCAATTAAAAAATCCCCAACTATGTTACATGCATTCAATGGGGGAGGTTTTCATCCCCATGGGATTTTACAATCCTTGCCCATCCAGTTGGGTGGAAAAACTGTCACTGTTGATGTCGAGGTGGTCGATGATCCCCTCGATTACAACTTGTTACTTGGAAGAAGTTGGTTTTATGCTATGACTGTCATTGCCTTGTCGGTTTTTCAATGTGTACAATTTCCTCATCAGGGAAAAATTGTCACTGTTGATCAGTTATATTTTTTCACAACCAATGCTTGTGCTCCCGCTACCAACAACATTCCTTTCTTGGGAGATCACAAGATCACGTATGAAAGCATTGGTGTTGGCTTTCTAAAATATTTTATCCTTATGGTTACCTTGCCTACACCACTTCCACCAACTACACATCATATCGCCACCATCGATATGATTTCGACCGCAGCTTATCAATCTTTGGAATCAGCTGACCCTTGGATCATACCTAGTCCATTGGAATTCAATGCACTAGGTGACACCATGCCAGTTAGTCCAGCTAAAACATCATACGTTTCTATCCAATTCGCTTCTATCCAATCCGCTTCTCCCTCTTTGGATGGCCAACATCTATTGGCACCCAACAGTTACTTGATGCCATGCCGGTTAAGTTCCTTTTCATCTACGATCAACTACATTTCCCCATTTTTTCCTTCTGATGAATCTCTTATGGAAATTTTGAGCATTGATGAGCTACCTCGGGATGATAACCATCATCGATCCTATTTTCTTCCCCCTCGTGAAGAAATTCGGGCAGATATACACTATATCTCCCCTCCTGGTGTTGATTTTCCATCGTCTCCCATGCCTTCAACTTCTAACGACTTGGATATGGTCGTTGACATGGTGATATCTTTGGTAGGGATATTGGAGACTGATCTCCTTACCCCTGTCGCGACCCTTGACATGTGTTCCTTCCAGAGTGATTTTCTTCCATCCAGTGAAGATCTATTGGAAGCCATGATTGATTTTTGTCCCTTGACATGGTGTCCTTCCAGTGCATTATTCTCTTGGAATCCATGATCAATAAGAGTCCACGAGCATAGTTTCTCTTCTCTATAGAAATCTCATTAAAAAATGAAATAGAGGTCACAAGCATAGTTTATCTTCTCTATAGCAAGCTCATTAAAAAATGAAACAAAGGTCATGAGCATAGTTTCTCTTCTCTGTAGCAAGCTCGTTAAAAAATGAAATAGAAGCTTTGAGCATAGTTTTCCTCTTTGTAGAAAGCTTGTTAAAAAATGAAACAGCAATCTGGGGATTGAACCCAGAGCCCTAAGCATGGTTCTTTTCCTATGTCAAGATCGTTAAAAAATGAAACAGTCACCTCTCTTGAACCTTCTTTTCATCCACTCTTATCCTTTTTCTCCATATAGTAGAGAAATTGGTGACAACCTCAAAGTCGGTGAATGAATTGAAGCTTGGAGGGCATGTCTCCAGCTTTTTATGATCATTCTGGAGTTAATCAAGTAGCTTTCTAGCTGGGGGCATACCGATCTTAGTCTTTGTTCTTTCTCGTGCTCGAAAAAACATGAGAATGTAATCGAGTAGACTTTTATCACATTTTCGGACTCGCATGAATATACGAAAAAGGAACCCCCTGGAGTCGTCTTTGAGCTCTTTTCAGACTCTCTAAACATAAAAAGATTTACGAGTCGTATTTCTTCCTTTCCCACTCGTTAAAAGGTTTGAAAGGGTGTCTTTCAAGTGATAATTTATCTCTTTTTCGGCTTCGCAAGACTAACATTATGAAAAAGGACAACATTGGAGTTGTCTTTAAGTTGTTTCCAGACTCTCTAAGTATGAAAACCACCGAGTTTACCTTCTATGGATTCGTTAAACAATCATACATTAAAGGGCCCATACAGGATCGAACCCTTACTTCTTCCAGTTCATTAAATAAAGGAAGAGGGACTTACTGAAGGTGATTCATATCAAGCATGTGTTACCCTCCTTGAGCTCATTAAATTAAAAAGAGGTACTCGTCTATCTGGATGGGGAGGAAATTTAAAGAATCAAGCCAAGCAGTTTTTTGAGAACACTACCGGTAGCTCTTACAGTCACCCTTGAACATGGCACTTTGTCTTTGCATGCATTTTAATCCATTTAACCTCTACACTAAGCCATTTCTCTGAGTTTATTTTACTCCTTTGGGTCACCTGATGAAATCCACAGCATCCACTACATCATCATAATTTGGTCCATGTCACGTTTTTTCTATTGTGCCTCATTTTTCAAGGGAAGTATCTACCTCGAGAGTCAGCCATAACAAATATCATGTTTCAATACCTGTGTCAATCCATGCTCATTTGATCTACCAATTACATCTTTGTGTCAGTTTCGTGTTGTTGATGGGGGATACATCAAGGCCCTCCTTCAACGAGTCTATTCCTGTCGACTTCAGCACATTATCCAGGAGCTAGACTTAGAAACCAGTTAGTACCTTGGGACCTGCATGCCTCAATGGAAGGCCTCCTCATGCCCGACAGTGGGTTTAAATCATTGACCTATGATCATATGATTCCATGGATGTTCGAATTCATCTCATTCATTCACATTCGTCGAAATGTACTAGAGTACCATGGGAATCATTGACATCAATGGTGATTTCCCTCACGCTTGTTAACAGTTTACCTCATTGACCGGTAATCAAGTGGTTTCTGCCATGTTCGACATTAGGACATCTATTCACATGGTTAGATTCGTACTACATCGGGATCAGTAAGAGGACCCTGGGTTGAGTCATCACTCTTATATGTACTTTTCCCAAGTTGCGAAGGAGTTCTTTTGAACTATGACACATATACTGTTACATAGATCCACTTTGTATTGGTCATGGTTATGTCTTGTCATCTCATAGATCCAATATGTATTCTTCATGGCTACGATCATTTCAGGTCATAAGAGTATAGATCCACATTGTGTCTGCAGTGGCTATACCATTTTTTCAATATAATTATGGATCCATAGTGTAATTTATGGTGGCCATACCTAAAAATTCTTTATCACTCAAGCATAGGTATGTCTGCCTTGGGTTTGAAACATGTCATAATATTTTTTTGATGGTTGTGTGCATCTTTTTACAGTTTCTCTACGTCCATACCTTTGCTCGAAAAAGTCTACAAAGTGCTTTGGTCATCATCGTCTTCTAACTTCATAATTTGGGGGGAAATCTGTTACACTTCAAAATTACTCACTTCGATAGTGTCACAAGTGTTGTCATTACAAGTGTTGTAAGTGTCGCATCTTGTCCACAAGTGTCGCATCTTGACTATAAGTGTTGCAAGTGTCACAAACATCATACTTCCATCTTTCCTATGTCATGTTTATAATGACATCATAAAGACACTTAAGACACCTCAAAGACTAGTTTTGAAGAAGAGAGATCACTTGACAGGGAGTACAAACCTTTTGCCACTAAAAGAACCACTAAAAAATGGATTTTGGAGAGGAGCATTCCCCTACCCACTGTCAGGGAGTTTTGGCGCTCCCTGAACCTCTTTGGGGGAGTTTTTGAGCACTCTATGCACCCTTTTGGGGGAGCGCTACCCTTTTCTAAGCAATTTTTGGGTTTGTTGAGACAAATTAGGAAAGAATCCCTCAATTCCTGAAGGTGGTTGGATTTGAATAGATGGTCAAGGCATGATCTTAGGGAAGATCCTCAACTAAAGGAAAGGAATCCTCAACTTATCCCAAATATCTCTCAAGTGTTTGGACCTCTCCAAGGTTATATAAGGAGGCCTTCTCATGGTGAAAGGAGGGAAGAAACTAGAGATTAATACCAAACTTATGATCTTGTAAGTGGTATGAACAGAAGAGATTGGAGATGTGACACTTATGATCTCATAAGTGAGATGTCATCAGATCAATCAGTGTAGATTACTTGAGAAAAGGGGTTGGGCAAAGAGAACTGGAAGAAGTTGTTGCACCTTCATTGAAAGGATTGTAAGTACTTTTACTTGTTCTCATTAATAATCAATGCTTGGTCTGTTTCTTTCAAACTTATGTTCGTTCCATATGCGTTTGTCTATAGTAGATGGATCTATATTTGAGTTAATCTCAGTAGAGTAGGAAGTACATTGTATCTTTGTTTGTCCTACAGGACCTATCAGAGAGCTCAAGATCGAATCTCAGCCAAGAATTTGCAAGGACAAGCGTCGCTAATAAGGTACATATATTTCTCCTTCTCTTTCATTTATTAGCTTGATTAGATCTAAAAGGAATTCAGTGTCCATGTTAATCACTTTTTTGTCTTTTCCTTAGGAGTCTAGAGACCAAGAGGGAATCCACTTGTCCGCAGGGGGATTCACCTACAACATAGGGAAAACATGGAAAGGATAAAGAGCACGAGTGGATGGAGTGACTTGTCAAGTCATTAGGATCATGGGGTTGATAATGCTTGGTGTCAAGTCAAAAGGTCAGTCAAAGACATGAACCATAAAATGAACCTAGGCTAAAATCATATGTATGGGCCAAAAAATGAGCCAAAACCTAGGTCTTTATTTGTTTAGACTAACCTAAGAAAACCACAAAGAGAAAAATAAATCAAACCTAAATACTAAAGAATAAAAATTAAAAACCTAAGGGATAAAAGACCCATGACAACTTCATGTGATAACATTGGCTCCACAGGGAATGGCATGATCCCTATGAGATGCCAAGAACAAGCAGCTTCAGTGTCTTATCATAGGGCTATGGGGCCACTTATTCAATCAAAAATAAAACAAAAATGATATTTACAATGAATGGAAAGCCACTCATGGCTTAACCAAAATACTTTTTTAGAAAGTTCCCATTGATAGGGCCACCAAAAACTTCAGAATCCTCCAAATTCTGCAACTTATAAGTGTTATTTGAAAATGCCTCAGAAATCTTGAAGGCACCAATCCACAAGGTTTCAAATTTACCATGTTTTCCTTTGTCTTGCTTGGGTGCATCCCACTTGAGAAATATATATACCAGCTAGAAATATTATTTTCTTACCTTCTTGTCAAAGGCTTGCTTGATCTTTTGTTGATGGTCTTGTGCTTTGTCCAATAGTCGATCCCTAGTCTGTTGCACTTCTACCAGCTGTTGTATCCTTCTGAACATATTATCAGTTTCTCCTTGGTAGTCTTGGAATAAATTTTCCATGGGAAAGGAAAGCTGAGTAGGAAAGATAGCCTCAACCCCATATACAAGCTGAAAAAGAGAGACACCAAGTGAACTCTTTGTTGTAACTCTATCAACCCACAAAAAAAATTTGATCTTTGAGTCCCATGCTTTCTTGTTGTCTTCTAACAATATCTTGATGATATTTATAAGGCTCGTGTTAGAGGATTTTTCCAATCCATTCCCTTGGGGGTAGTAAGGAGTATAATGAACCAATGTAATCCCATATTGTTCACATAACTTGATCAATGGTTCAACTTTGAAGGATGCAGCATTTCCAGTAACAATTTTGCTCAGACAACCAAATCTTAACATGATATCCTCAAGAAAACTAATGATTACCTTGTGGGAGGAATTTCTAGTAGGAATGGCTTCTATCCACTTGGTGAAGTAATCAGTAGAAAAAAAAATCCACCTATGTTGAACACTTGAAGTGGGATGGATTTCCCCAATGAATTCTAGACCCCACTGTTGAAAAGAACATGAAGCTACCACAGGCTTCAATGGCAAAGATTTGAGTTGTTGATTTCCAGAAAAATTTTGGCATTTGACACAAGATTTAATCTTTTCACAAACATAAGTAAAAAGGCTAGGCCAAAAATACCCAGCTCTGAGGATTTTATAGGTTGTGGTTCTCCAGAAGTGATGGCCTCCACATAAACTATCATGAAAATCAGTTATGACCTTTTGGGTATCATGTGGATCTAGACATCTCAAAAGCACTCCTAGAGGATCTTTCCAATACAAAACTTGGTCAATAAGACAGTATTTGATTGCTTTAAGCTTCAAATCTCTTACCTTGTTCTTTTCCAAACCATCAGGAGGCTGTAACTTTTGCAGGAAATATATGATGTCCTTATACCAAGTGCATTCTACCAACTTTGGGATGACATGAGAACTTTTATCAACCAACTCAGCTTGCTGATTTTTTGAGTTTATGTTCATGAAATTAACCCCCAAATATTTTCAATTTGATTTATCTAGCAACCTAGCTAAACCTTGGCCTTTCACTAGTTTAGTGGGATTTATTTCAAGGTCAAATTCCAGAATTTTGGCAATCCATTTTCTCCTCCTCCCATCTATGTCAGGCTGGATAAGTATCTCGTTCACTGAGTCTGAAGGGACTTATGAAACAATATTTGAATGTAGAACATATACTCTGAAATCCTTGAGGGATTTGACCAAATCATAAGCCTTTTTTTCCATGATATCATATTTAATTTCTACATCCCTCAATGCCCTACTGAAAAAGGAAATAGGTTGCTCTAACCCTTCTACAATTTTCTGCAATAAAACAGTAGCCACTGTGTCAAATGAAGCAAAGGAAAATATCAGAAAATCCTTGGAGTAGTCAGGGTTGATGAGCACAGGTGCTTCAGTCAAATCCTTTTTTATTTGATCCAAATAATCTTGAGACTCAGTAGTCCATTTGACCTCATTTCCTTTCCTAAGCATGGTTGTAATGCACTTTACCAATTTAGAAAAATTTGAAATGAACCTTCTTATAAAAATAATTTTTCCCAAGAAAGACTGAACTTCTTTTTTGGATCTAGGGAGAGATAAGGTATGGATGGATTATACTCTTCCTGAATCAATTTTTACCCCTTCTGTTGGTACAATGTGCCCCAGTAACTTTACCTCCTTCATAGAAAACAAAGACTTTTTAGGATTGAGAAAGAGACCAAACTTTCTGCACTTCAAGAAGACCTTTTTCAAATGATGATAATGTTGTTTATCAGATTGTGAGAACACTTTGATGTCATCTAAATAGATGACTACAAACTTTTTCTTCTCCCCAATAAAGGCAATGTTCATTACTCGATGAAAGGTCACTCCTGCATTCATCAATCCCAAGGGAATTTTGGCATACATGAATGTGCCCCAATGAGTAGTGAAAGTTGTCTTCTATCTATCTTCAAGAAAGATAGAGATATGATTGTAGCCAGAAAAGCCATCAATCATAGACACCCTAGATGAACATGTCACCCTCTGCAAAATGTGCTCCATATTTGGTAAGGGGTAATTATCTTTCTTGGAGATTCTATTGAAATTTATGAAATCGACACATAGTCTTATTTCCCCATTCTTCTTCCTCACTGGGACCAAGTTAGCCACCCATTCAGAGTATCTCAAAGGAATGATGATCTTGGCATCCAAAATATTTTTTATTTCCTTTTCCATAATAGGCAGCAGCATAGGATTTATCTTTCTAAGTTTCTACCTAAATGGCTTGGTCTACTCTTTCAAAGGGATCTTATGTTCAATTATGTTTGTGTCATATGTTCTCAAATCTTCATATTTCCAGGAAAACACATCCGCAAAATCTTTTAAAATCTTAACATATTTAGCCCTTTGTTCTTTTGACAAGCTGCTAGACAACTTAACATACTTTGGATCCTCCTTTGTACCTAAATTACATTCAGTCGCATCATCATTTTCAGTTGAACCTTTAACCTTTACAGCAACATAATTTCTATCAAACAATCTCTCCAAAGGAACTAGTCCTTTTGGAATATGGTTACTGGGCAACTGAACAACATGATGGTCAACAATTTTATTCAAAAAAATATCAACATGAGGGATTTTTTCAGTATCATGATCTTGATCAATATGTAAGGTAGAAAACTCATCCATAGTCTCAAGAAATATTTTTATCTCAAGATCATCCTGAAAAACCTTCCAATGTTTGACGTTGTCAGGTATAGAGTGTCTATACTTCACTTCCACATCATATTTGAGTTTAGGGGGCAAAGGAACTCTGAAATTACTTCCTGAAACAGCCAAGGAATCTGCCATAGTGTTCTCCTCACTTGGAACAAATGAGATATTAAAAGCTAAGAAGAAACTATCAACAAGATCCCAAATTTCATTTATGTAAGTCCTTAACCTGGGGTGTTTATCTTGATACAAATTTTTTATTTGATGAACAATTAATTCAGCATCTCCAAACACTACTAGCTCTTCAATCCTCATGTCTTTGGCAGCCCTCAAACCCAAAATAAGAGCCTCATATTCTGCCACATTGTTTGTAGTTTCAAATTCAATCTTGTATGATAAGGAAATTATCTCTTGAGTAGGGGAAATAAAGACTACCCCAGCACCAGCACCTTCTTTAGAAGAAACCCCATAAAAAAAAATCATCCAAACAGAGGTATTAATAAGAGGCTCTTCACAAGAGGTAATGGATTGTTTTTTAATTTCAATAGGAGGTTGAGGAGTATCAGTGAGTTGTAATATAATGTATCCTAAATCAGTATCAAGTGAAAAAATAGGATGGTTGGTGGGATTTTATCATCATTGATGATGTAGGCTAATTGAGCATCCTTATAAATCCTTCTATGTTCTCCCCCAAACACAGGAATGGTGGCATATGAAAGGTCCATATGAAAAGTTCCCCCAAGTTTTTTTATCCAAGATCTTGACAAGAGCACCCCAAACTTAGGGGCGACATCATCCACCACAATATCCATGACCACACCTTTCATTGGCAATTGGAACAAGGTAACAAACAGATATTTGATAACCCTAAAACACTTCACTTTCCTAGAGTCAAAAGAGTATAATTCATGATAGGATTTTGTAATTTCAAACCCAATCTCATCCATGATTGTTTTAGGCATGAGATCGTGAGATGCCCTTGAGTCCATCAAGAAAATGTACAACACTTTATCATGAATGTTTAATGATGTATAGAAAGGAGGGGAAGAATCATCTCTATCCTCTACCAAAGGTCCCAGGATGAATGTTGGTTTTTCATCTTGAAGTTTAACTGAATCTATGGAATTAGAAGAAGGCTCGGGCTATAGCATTTTAGAGAGGTATCTTTTAAATTCCTCATTCTTAATCAGCTCCAAAAAAGGTATAGGGATTTTGATCTTTTGGATTTCATTTTCAAAGATAAACAAGGATGGAGATTCCAGAATATCTTTAACTTCTAGGATAGGGCTCTTAACCAATGTTTGATGGTTTTGTACATCTTTTCCTTTGCTACTAGTTGTCACAACCTTATCAGAATTTTTTGTTTTAGTGGGATGATCAGATGTGTTAGTCTTTCCCTCTTTCTTTTTGGACCTTAGGTTGTATCTATTAGGATTGTCATTTTTTTTTCTCCTTTACTCAATTCATTTAATTGACTATCCATGAGAGACTCTTCATATGAAGATTAGGTCAAAGGAGGAGATGAAGAGGTGTCACCAAGATAATGGATTTTAGGATCATTTTCTTCATCCTCTCCTTCTTCATCGGCAACAAGGTTGTTTTGGAGAGGGGTTTGAACTTTTTGATCATCCCTATCCCTATTTATTGGATCTCTTTGGAGGACTTGAGGGGCATTATTTGGTCTTCTGAAATTACCTCTATTGTCAGCATTCCGTGATTTTTTGTAGTTATGTTTTCCTTCAAGTTTCAACTTCTCCATTTCAGCAGAAAGTGATTTTACCAATTTTGTAAGTTCATCAACCTGAGGGTGGACAACAGGGGATTCAGAGGGTGAAGCTTCAACCCTACCTTTCCTTCTATCTCTATCATATTTTCCGCTAAGTTTGTCAGCTACCAATATATTGGATTATACTTCTAAGTCTGCATCTTGCATATGAGCTAAAGAGGTAGATCTTCTTTCTCTCAACAGGAGGCAGAACTCAGGTTCAAAAGAACTGGCATAGGTAATCTTGGCAGAGGTTTATGTGGGCTTTATTTTAGTGGGAATGTTGTCATAAATTTTATTGAATCTCTTGGAGAAGTCAAAAACATATTCCCCTTCTTTCCTCTTAAGTGATCCAAATTATGTAATATAATAAAGGAAATCTTTTTTATCCCCCCAATGCCTCAAGAAGGCATCATTCAAAGCTTCAATCCTAGCAATAGATCCAGGATTCAAACACCTAAACCATTTTCTAGCCTCTCCATCAAGGCTCTGTACAAATACTCTCATCCATACATCTTCATTTTCAATGTTAAGATTATCTACATAACTATAAAAAGTTGCAAGGTGTTCTTCTGTAGTTGTGTCTTCCTCCCCAGTAAACTTGGGCATGTACTTAAGGTAGTCTCCAACTGGGAGAGAATTCATAGGTTGAGGTAAAACAAGAGGGGCATACCTAGAATCCACTATGGCATCCATCCTATTTATAGCAATATTAGCACCTGCCATTGGTTTGTGAACTATAGGGTAACAAGGGGGAGATGGAGTTTTGACAGCTGCAAATAAAATTTGAATCTTTGATGAAAGAGGAAACTTGTGTGGAGAGGTTTTAGTTTTTAGAGGAAGAGTTTGAGTCTTGGGGGAAGATGGTATAGGGTCCAATGGAAAAGAGTTTTCCTCCTTTTTAGTCATAGTAACTTTGATAGGAGGAGAAGTAGGAAGGCCCAAAGTAGGAAAATATTTAAGACTCTCAAGTCTGAACCAATTTACAAGATCAGGAGAAATAAGGGTTTCAAAACTTTCTTCTTTGACTTGGGGGCTAAAATATGAGTATTCAATAGGGAAAATTTCAAAATCCAAACTTCTAGAAACTTCAGTAGAAGGTAAAAAAGGAGGGTTAGATATGGCTACTGGAGTTTTAAAAGTAGAATCATGTGAATGACCAGAAGTACCTGGTATAATAGCTGAAAATCCTTCTTGAGAAGATTTTCCTTTCTTGGTAGTATTCTCTGGGTCATATTCAAGTTTTTCCATAGGTAGATGTGGAGTAGACCTCGTGTGTCTACCTTTGGGAGCCACAATTGAAACAATGGAGTCGCTAGGTGCAAGCTGCAATCTTCAATGTATTGATCTCCAATGCACCTTCAGAATTAGTATTTCTTTATCGTTCAATCCCAAGAAAATTTCTTCAATCTGATCCCCGACAATAGTGCCAAGAATGTTAGCACTGAGAATCACCCTCATATTGAAAGAAGAGAATCCCAGTACCCGTCAAAAGGTTTGTAAATGTAAATGAGTGATTGAAGGTCAAATGGACAAAACTCAAAATAAGAATTTTTAACTCAAAAATCAGGGCTAGCATGCATAATAAAATGAGGTCTTGATTAACTTCAGTCAGTGATTTGGGGTAAAAGTGAATAGGAGGAAGACTTAGTCAGGAAAATGGAAAGGTATGTTATTAACATCGGGTCTTCAAACGGCCAAGAGAAGAAAACTCAATCACAAGAAATTCTTGAACTTAAAGTTTAAGAACATTGAAAAACATTCATTACAGCATTATAATCAAACATTCATCATAACACAACCACAAAATCTCATATGGATCATCCAATCAAGAGTATTTCAGTATAAGAGGAAAAAAGATGATAAAAATGGAACTCACTTCTATTAATCAAAATGTCTCAAGTCCAATACATGACTAGAGAACAGCTTTACTTAGTCAAAATATTACAATCAGGAATCCCTGCTCAACCATTCAAACCTCTCTAATCATTTAGAAGATGTATTTATAATCAAAAGAGGAAAGGAAATAGCTAGAGGTGCGAGTTGGCCTTCCTATCCTAAGATTCTCCAAAACAACTACAATTCTAACACATGTACTAACAGATATTAACAAACTGCTACAATCTAGGAACCATGTTGGCAACCACTCCAACAAGAATTAAATGGAATGTCTTCTAGCTTAGGCACATTCTTATTCAGTGCCAAGTGTCCTCCAACGGTCATATGTTGCTTCCAAGATGCCACCTCTGATAGTTTCTTCTCTCCACATCATTAACAATCAGGAAGGAGTCACGAATTCGAACCTTTGACTGCAAGGGCTAGTTCTTAGCGCCATTATGTAGCACATTTGGTAGCCAATTTTGTAGCACCCTTTGTAAAACAACTCTACAGATTCTATAGCGCTTCATGTGTAACATCTCTACAGATTTCGTAGCACCACTCATGTGTAACAAATCTGTGGTTTTTGTAGCACCACTCCTTAAATAGCTCTGTAGATTCGATAGTCCCACTCTTGTGTAACAGTTCTATAGATTTGGTAGCACCATCCATAAAATAGCTCTACAGATTCCACAACACCATTGTTGAGTTTGGCTAGGAGATTTTGTAGTGCCTTTGGTAGAGAAATTGTAGAACATCCTATATAGACGATTTTGTAGCGTCGTGGTGCTACGAAATCTCTGTGTTTTTTTTGTGTTATGTAATCAATTCTTCAAAAACACAAAAAACTTAGCTCATGGACTAGGAGCCTGTAGATGCTTGTATAGGTAGAAAAATCATACTTCCTTGATCATTTCACACTTGAAAAAAGATACCACCACAAAATTGGATCTTTCATCCCCCAACTACTTCATCAATCTAGAACTCCTCCTTGTTGCAGGAGAACTTCCCTCTGTCATAGCAACATCTTTTTCCTTTGCAGGGATACTCCTCTTAACTGCAGGTTCATCTCTTTTTATTGCAACTTGTGTCAAAACATTTAATTTCCTCTGGGCCAGTTCATCCTTGAAATGTTGCAATTCCTCCTTGAGCTTTATGTTTTGGGACTAAAAGCTTTTGTTTTGCATGTACAGGGTCTTAAGTTGCCTATGGATAGGTAGGTCTCTTCATGCTGAAAATCTTGCCAAATCAAGGGTTTCACTGTACATCTCAATGAGTTCCTTCATCTTTCTTCTCTCGGTCAAACTTTATGCCTTTAAATGAGCAACTTCTTTCCTAGCCTCCCTGAGCTATCTGATCAATCTTTTGAAAGTGGGATTACTAGGTGGAGTGTTGATGTTGATAACCTCAATGGGTTTCTCAGTGGCTTTCCCTTTATCTTTCTGTTGAACAGAGGCTCTATTTATCACCTCAATAAGCTTCTCAATGCATTTACCCTTATCTTTCTCTTTCCTTGGAACTGAAGCCTTGGGTAAGATTTATGCTTCAAGAGCTTCCTTGTGAGCTAATGATCTAGTAAAAGGCTTCCTGATTCTGATCTTAGTTGTTGGAGCAGGTGAAGGGAAATGCAACTTCATTCCCCTCTTGACTGTAGTTTTGGTAGATGAAGGGACTTCTTCTAATTCAAGTGCAGGAGGAGGTGAAAAATCTCTTTGTGGGGAGTGATGAACCTCCCTCTCTTCTGCAATTTATTTAGGGGTTTCTTTGTCTCGAGTAGTGGGTTTGATTTTTCTCTTACTACTTGTTCTTTCAAGGGAAAAACTCCTAGATGAAAAATGGATTTGCATCCTTGATTGAGGGGTAGATTCTATATCTAGCTGCATATGGACAGAGACAATGAATTTTTCCCAAGGAATGTTCATTTTCTTCAATTCTTCCATCGCCAGCATCCTGAACAACCCGCAGTGGAATACACTAGTGTCCACAGCCTTGGACTTGGATTGAACTCTATTAGACATCTTTCCCATACTCCTCAATAGATAAAAATGGATTTTCATTGAATCTTTACCAGTGAAATGTAGCAAGAGTCTTATATGATACTAGTATATCATGTTAAACCTTCCCTCACATGTAAAATATCTCTGGATGATCTTCAGCATTTTATCAAAGCCTTCAACTAGGTGGCTCATAGGCACTCCTTTAGACAAATTGTCTTTCTGATAGTTTGGTTTGAGGAAGTCCTTTGAAAAGGTAGCATTGAGGATCATGGATTTGAACCACCTCTCACTAGTATTTGGTATCTCAATGGTTGTTGCAATAGAGGCCTAAGATACCTCAAACTCAAGGTTTCCCACCTTGGTCTTAATGCCATCAAAGTGTAATTCAAATTGTCTTGCTACTTCAGGGTGTCCCCTCTACATGTTTTGGCAAAAAGAGAGGCAGCCAACCCTTTGGAAAACCTCCCTAACCATTGGCTCAGCATCAAACATGTGCATGTCAAAAGGTTCAGTCCTAACCACACTCTCTCCCTTGTGAGACTTCTTCCTTTGAGGTTTCTCCATGGATATAAATAGGGGATCAAAGGATGTGATGTAATGAGGGATAAAGGAACCAAACAGAGGCAAAGATATATGAGAATTGACAGTGACTAATGGTTACTCTTTCAATAATTTTCCTCCAACTCACCTTTGAATTAACAATAGACTGGTCTGATGGTTTTTATTTTAAAAAATGAGAGAACGAAACGTTGAGGAAAGGTATGCAGGGATGCATTGTTCAGTTTCATTCCACCAAACAATGGTCATCAAAGATTTTAAAAGGTAGGGGTTGTTATCCTCCTCACTGCCAGCAAATTTTGAGATAAAATGTAGGATGACACAGTGAAAAAAGGAGGCTTAATGCATGGATCGTGTGAATACAGAAGATGGCATTGATAAATCCAAGGAAAATGCAACACTAAGATAGGGGATTTGTAGCATAGTTTTGGCAGCAATTTATGTAGCGCAGTGTGGAAACAAGAGCCAAATGAATGAATGGGCATTCAAGATTTTGAAGCAGAATGGCTTGACCTTAGTATAGGTGAAATTCAATTGGAAAATGGCTATGGAGTCTATGGAAGAAGAGCTACAGATGCAAATGGATGAGAGAGAATGCAGTCTGCAGTACTAGGTGCTACCAAAAGATGAGGCAGGTGTATCTTAAAACTTTCCCATGCGGTTGAAAAGACTCGCGAAATACCTTGAGGTTGTGGTTGATGATGGAAGATATACAACAAGATATGGAACTGCTACATCCCCCTCAGCCTCCAATTCATCTCTAACAGTTGATCTCATAGCATGATCTGCAGCTTATCTGAACTAGTGACTTCAACAGCACTGATCTTGGGAGGAAAAATTCAAATTGATAAATAGTTAGCAATCTCATAAATGACCAAATCTCAATATTCCTTTTTAAAGACAAGGGTGTTGAAAACAATGGAAATCATGACATCAGTTGATTATGGCAAATTATGGTAAAGGAGCATAGGACAAAGGTGTGCTACGAAAAATCCTAGTGAGCTGGCATTGCCCTTTTCAAAGTTTGATTTGACCCCCTTAACAGACATAGGGACAGCATGGAAAGGATGAAGAGCATGAGTGGATGGAGTGACTTGTCAAGTCGTTAGGATCATGGGGTTGATAATGCTTGGTGTCAAGTCAAAAGGTGAGTCAAAGACATGAACCATAAAATGAACCTAGTCTAAAATCATATGTATGGGCCAAAAAATAGGTCAAAACCCAAGTCTTTATTTGTTTAGACTAACCTAAGCAATTAACAAAGAGAAAAATAAAGCAAATCTAAATACTAAAGGATAAAAATTAAAAAACTAAGGGATAAAAGACCCATGACAACTTCATGTGATAACACTGTGTTAAGCATATTTTAATCATTTGTGTTCATTTCGTTCTACTCATAAAATATGGATCAGTGGTATCAAAGTGGTTTGCTCCTCGTCGTCTTAATGCATGTCCCCAATGAGGTCAATGTACAAATAATTGGGTCTCGAGCTTGTTTCTCTTGAGACAAAAGCTTTCACACACCCAAGTGACCTCTCATGGCAGGAGAAAAGTAAGATGATGGGACATGAGATCCTTTCAAAATGTTGCTTGAGGAATCCCTCACGCAATAGAGGAACGAGATGATGGATAGTTCACAAAAATTCTTGAGCGACTACCAATAGGAAACGCATCTTCCTCGAGCGGAGGCATCGCCCCATTCAAGGTACAAATCAACTTTGATATTCCTATATTTGAAGTTCAAATAGACGCAAATGTTGTATACAAGTGGTTGAATCTACTAGAAGGATATTTTTCTGTCCATAACTTTTCAAATAAAGAAAAGATTACTTTTGCACTCCTCAAAGTTGTTCCCCATGTCAAAGATTTGTAAGAAACTTTCTGTGAGCAAAAGGAAATAGAGGAACCCTGATTATTTACAGTCGTGGCCACTTGGGAATCCTTCAGGGATTCTATTAAGGAACTTTACTACCCTGTTGGAAGTTATGACGATTTGTATACCAAATGGACCACACTACGGCAAGAAAGAGACCAAGTAGTCCAGAGTTCACAAATATCTTCCATACCTTGCGCACCAAGTTTGGTATCAAATATTCATAGCGAAATTTGGTGCTCAAGTATCGCGGTGCTCTGCATATATACATCCAAACTGAAATGTAATTTCTGGACATCTTGTCCTTGGGTGTGGCCTACCAATATTTCGTCAAAATCGAGCAGAAGCTAAAACAAAGACGCGAGAATTTGGGCCTAGGAACCCCTCATAGCAAAATCCAGGAAGGGGCAGCCCCAACCCACAAAACAAAGGACAGAGAAAGTATTGACAGTATCAGGACAACTAGTCCAAGCCCCAAGCAAAGAAGGACACCAGAAAGACAAAGAAATATATTGAGAAGTCATCTGACTTCCATAAGAGCCCTTAGCATAACGGTGTTGACTGCTGCTCAAAGAAGTCGATGGTGGCTGAAGTGAAAGCCTCTGAATCAGATGTGAGTTATGACTCAGAGTTAGAACCAAAAAGGGGAATATGGATCATTGACATGGAACCCAGTGCCATCGTTGCTACCACCAAGATCCAACCTGGTGAACTAGACGAGCTAGAAGAAGGAGAGTGCCTCTTCCATTCACAGATGTGGGTAAAAGGCACCCTATTGGACTTCATCATTGATAGCAGTAGCCAAAAGAACCTCATCTTAGTAGAGGTCATCAAGTGGTTGGCCCTGCCGATAATGCCACACCTACAACCCTACACCATTGGATGGATCCACAAAGGAAGTGATCTTCGCGTCATCTAACAGTGTCGATTGTCATATGGAATTAAGCCCTTCAAAGACGAGGTATTGTGTGATGTTTCTCCTCTCGAAGTTTGTAATTTTCTTTTGGGCCAACCTTATTTATAGAAACATCATGATGTATATGAGTCTAGGCCTCATAGTGTTATTATTACTTTGAATAGGAAATTGTACAGGATACCCGAGGCAATCCCTCCTAGTGTTGTTTCCTTGATCTCTTCCAAGCAATACAGGAAGGTCATCTCTCATACCGAGAAATTTGTCTTCTTCATGATTCGCTCTTAGAGTTGGTGAAATATCGCAGCCACATCCAGGGCCTCTGTGGCCAATATCTCCACACAACAGAAGCAAGTGGATAAGGTCATGGAAGAATAATCAGATATATTCTCCTCTCCTACCGGGGTACCTATGCACTGCCAGGTCAAGCATCCCATCGATCTGACACCAGGAACACCACTACCCAATTGGCCAGTGTATCTCTGCTCTCTATTAGAAAACAAGGAGATCAAGAGGAAGATCCAAGAAATTCTCCACAAGGGGCACATATGTCCCATCTCATCGCCTTGCAGGAGTCAAATCGTGCTGGTGCAGAAGAAAGATAGAACCTGGCGAATCTGCATTGATTAACGGGCCCTAAATAAAATCAGAGTCAAAAACCTTTAACTGATTCCCCGAATTGATGACCTCCTTAATCAGCTCATGGGGGGGAAATACTTCAGTAATATTGATCTGAAGTTTGTCTACCACCAGGTCCCAATAGAACAAACAAATGTATGGAAGACCGCCTTCAAGTCAAAAGAAGGTATTTTTTAATGGATGGTCATGCCCTCTGGTTTGAAAAATGCTCCCACAACTTTTAAGAGGATGATGGATGATATCCTACAACATTTCACCAATACGTTTGTAGTGGTGTATCTAGATGACATCCTCATCTACAGCAAGACTTGGGCAGAACACTTGAAGCATATTTAGTAGGTTCTGCACACCCTGAGGCAACACAAACTATATGAAAACTTGTAAAAATGTTCCTTCAGCATGGACAGGTTCCATTACTTAGGCTACATCATTGATCAGAATTTTTATCGAAAAAATCGGTACGTGTGGACACAAACAGATCTCCCTAGTTTCACCCTGAAACTAGAACAAAACAAGACAGAATATAAAATGTTCCCTGAGTTTTAATTATCAAGCATACTAACTAGCAAGAGATAAATTACATACCTTTTAAACATCGTTTGTCCTCACTGGTGTCATCCTCTTTCTATTCCAAGGCTTATGGGATGTTGAACCTGTAAAAAGACACAAGCCAACGAAGTGAAAGAAATAACGTATACTCAACAAAACCTATGTATGTGATCAAGGAGTCATACAATAAAATAAGACCAATTTTATGGGAAAGAAATATATCATTGTATTAAAGATATGAAAAGGATAAGACAACCAATGCCTTGATGTTGTAAGGTCTCTTCCAACAGTTCCTTGCTTCCCACACACTTCTGCTCCATGGTTTCTAAGATCAACAATCTATCTTGACAAAGCAAAGCTCAAAGACAACATACAAGCTCCAAAAACTCTAAGCTACAAAACTCAAGAACTTTCTAACTCAACACTAGCCAACTCAATCCAACTTTCCCCATGAGAAATCCTCTCCTTTTATAGGATGAAAAGGATAGGGTGAGGAGGTTAGGATGATCCCATGAGATCAGGGATGTGACTCGGATCCAAACCGATCGAAGGCCACCTCACCCTTGAATCTTCTATTCTAGAACTTTCGAGAAATTCCTCTTTCTCCTTTGTACAAAAATCATCGCACCCTTACCACTGAGAAAAATGTGACAACGTCACAGGCCACTGTGGTGAAACCTGTGATGATCCTAGATTGTTGCACCCTTAACACTAAGAAAGGTGTGATGATCCCTTTTTCTAAGGTTTTTTACAAAGGAAAAGTATAATTCCATTTCTCTAGCAAAATGTATCTTCATTCTTCTTCATGGATTCAAGCCATTGATCCTTATCAAGACAAAGGATAGGATTACATCATTAATGGTCATAGGGGTGATGAAAATAATGTGTAACAGGCATGGTGTACATGGGGATCCAACCAAGATCCAGGTCATCCATGATTGGGTAGCCCCAACCACACTCACTAAACTTTGGACCTTCTTGAGCCTTGCCAATTTCTATCGCGGGTTCGTGTTGGGATTATCTCATATCGCATGGGCCCTCATCCAAGTAACCAAGGGTGGCGGTAAGGAAATATTTGTGCGGGGAATGTCCCAAAAACAACCCTTCGATGAATTGAAGAAGAGTCTATGCTCATCCCTGATACATTCATTATCATACCAACAACATCCCTTTGAGATCGAGACAGATGCTTCAGACTATGTTGTGGGCATTGTTCTCACTCAACACGGCCACCCCGTGGCATATCATAGTGAGACACTATCAAATGTTATATGTAAGTACCCTACTTATGAAAAATAAATGTACTCCATTGTGCAAGTCTGTCGCCAGTGGAGACATTACATTCTTGGGAAAAAGACAGTCATCCACACTGATCAAAAGCCACTACAGTTCAAGCAGACCCAAGGAAAATTGCAGAATGACCGCCATCAGAATTGGTCCACATACTTACAACAGTTCCACCTCAACATAAAGTATAAAATAGGAAGTACCAATCGATTTGTTTATTTCCTCAACTAAGCTCTGGTCATGACACTCACCATGGTGCTATACTCTTCTGGCCACGAGACCTTTGGATGGCCCCACCTCTACGAGACAAACCCTGAATTCTCCACCACCTACCAAATGTTGGGCGCCAACTAAGTGGTCACTAATTTCAATCTTCAATATGGGTCATTGTACCATCTAGGCCATCTCTATGTTCCATCAAGCAAGCACATGAAGCTTATTTTGGAAGCTCAATAAAGTCAGGCGGCAGGACACTTTGGCGTCAAAAAGACAGTGGTAGTGTTGCAGAAACATTTCTACTGGTCGAAACTTCGACAGGATGTCGGCAAGTATATCAAGTCTTGCACTGCCTGTGCTATTTCCAAACCGACCACTAAGAAATAGGGCATGTACACACCTCTTTCTACTCCTGAAAAATCATGGGAATCCATCTCAACGAACTACATGTCAAGCCTCTCATCCACCAAGAGGGGAAATGACTGTGCTTTTTTTGTTTTTGATCGTTTTTCCAAGATGGTGATTCTAACCACCTACAAGAAGAACATCACAGTAGAAGCCACTGCCAAGCTCTTATTTAAATGAGTATGGGTACATTTTGGGATCCCACAAACTATTATCTCGTACTGTGATAGTTAGTTCCTCAGCACATTATGGTCGAGCCTCTGGTCACCACTGGATACCAAGCTCACCAAATCCACTGCCTTCCACCCCCAGAAAAATGGCCAAACTGAGGTTGTCAATCGTCCCCTACTCCACCAGAAGCTGACAAAGCCACCTGGTTCATTGAGCATATCAGCACATCCTCCAATAGGTTCAATATATTCTACAGAAGTCTAATGCCAAGTACAAGTAGCGCCATGATCAACATCAGGTGCCACATAAGTTTCAAGTGGGAGACAAAGTATGGTTGCACTTGCAGAAATAACTCCTTACAAGGCCCCATCATAATATTTTCCCATCCCATTATGGGTCGTACACCATCACCAAGGTTGTGGGTGACAATTCTTTTGAGCTCAACAATCCCCATTTCCTTGGCCTGCACCCAGTCTTCAACGTGGCTCTCCTTCAACCATATTTCCCACCATTATTGGACACCTCAAAGATAGCAGAGTATTTGACACCAATAGACCTCAACCCTGATAGAATTCAATAGGCATCCATTGATCATATTGTGGACACACATATCAAGGGCACTCGACAACAAAGGATCCATCTTTATTGAGTCGTCAAAGCATGCCAGCTCCTGCACCAAGGCAAGTGGCTCACCCGAGGCCAAATTCAGCAGAAATTTCTTCATCTGATGGGGGAACTCAATGTAATGGATACCATTTCTTCCTAAGGAGGGAGGATTGATCCAAATGGATATTAGTGGCCACCCACCTTTTCCAACTCGCTAAAAATAATTTTCTGGCAATTTTGGCAATTTACTATTTTTAGCAGTTTTTAAATTGCAAGACCATTTTGAGGGCCTAAATGAAGGTTTCTCGGGATCTATATTCTAAATGATATCCATAGGCTATTATTTAGCCCTAAAAATGAATCTCCTTGACGATACCTTTTCAATGGGATATCGTGCGCCTAAAACGGAGATCATATACAAAAGTTACGACCCAAGGAAGTTGATGTACTAACTTACCCAAATGGGGCCCACGTGACTTTTGGTGCTTCATCTCCTAGGGTTAGATTTTTGGATGTCTAGGGTTTTTTACATTCCTTTTTATTGTAAAAATGCCTTCAGAGCCTCATTGTAATTATCTTCTTACGAATGACTATATATGTCACATCTCTTCTCAGAGATAAGCCGCCACCATTCCAGCAAGCTTGTTTTTTGCTACATTTTATAGTTTTAGCTTATTTCCTTCTTGAATAGAAAACCAATTTTACTGTATCTCTGTTATTCTATGTTAAGAATATTTTAATAATTTGTAGTCATTTTTTTCTTCTCATAAAATCTGGATCAGTGGTATCAGAACGGTCTGCTCCTTGTCGTCTTAATGGATGTCCCCAACGAGGTTAGGGTACAAAGAATTGGGTCTTGAGCTTGTTTCTCTTGAGGACAAAATCTCTCGCACGCCCAAGCGACCTCTCATGGAAAGATAAAAGAAATATGAAAATACAGGAGATCCTTTCAAAATGTTTCTTGAGGAATCCCTCACACAACAGAGGAACGAGATGATGGATAGTTTCATGCAAATCCTTCGACGACTACCAACAAGTGACACATCTTCCTCGAGCGGAGGTGTCACCCCCTTCAAGGTACAAATCAACTTTGATATTCCTATATTCCAAGGTCAGATAGATGCAGATGTTGTAGAGAAGTGGTTTAATCTACTACAAGGGTATTTTTCTGTCCATAACTTTTCGAATAGAGAAAATAATAATTTTTCACTCCTTAAAGTCATTCCCCATGTCAAAGATTGGTGGGAAAAATTTTGTGAGCAAAATGAAATAGAGGAACCCTCATTATTTACAGTCATCATCACCTAGGAATCCTTCAGGGATGATATTAAGGAACAATACTACCCTTTTGGAAGTTATGACGACTTGTATACCAACTGGACCACACTGCAGCAAGAAAGAGACCAAGTAGTCCAGAGTTCACAAATATCTTCCATACCGTGCACACCAAGCTAGGTATCAAAGATTCAAAGCAACATATGGTACTCAAGTATCGCGGTGCTCTGCATAGATACATCCAAACCGAAATGGAATTTCTGGACATCTCGTCCTTGGGTGCAGCCTAGCGATATGCCGTCAAAATCGAGCAGAAGCTCAAACAAAAGACACGACAATTTGGGCTTGGGAACCCCTCATAGAAAATGTCAGGAGTGGGCGGCCCCAACCCACAGAAAAAAGGATAGAGAAAATATGGACAATATTAGGACAACTGGTCCAAGTCGCAAGTAAAGAAGGACACTGGAAAGACAAAGAAAGATACTAGGAAGTGGTGCGACTTCCATAAAAGCCCTTGGCATAACACTACTGACTTTTTCTCAAAGAAATCATTGGTGGCTGAAGTGAAAGCCTCTGAATCAAATGTGGGTTCTAACTCTGAGAAATAACTAGAAAGGGGAATATGCATCATTGACATAGAACCCAGTGTCATCGTTGCTACCACCAATCTCCAGCCTTGTGAAGCAGACAAGCCAGAAGAAGGCAAGCGCCTCTTCCATTCACAGATGTGGGTAAAATCCACCCTGTTGCATGTCATCATTGATAGCAGTATCCAAAAGAACCTCATCTCAGCAAAGGTCATCAAGCAACTGGCCCTTCCGACAATGTTGCACCCACAACCCTACACCATTGGATGGCTTCGCCAAGGAAGCGATCTCCGCGTCAACCAACAGTGTCGATTGTCATACGACATCAAGCCCTTCAAAGATGAGGTATTATGTGATGTTACTTCTCTCGAAGTTTGTAATGTTATTTTGGGCCAACCTTATTTATGGAAATGTCATGTTGTATATGAGTCTAGGCCTCGTAGTGTTATTATTAATTTGAACAGGAAATTGTACAGGATACCCGAGGCAGTCCCTCCAAGTGTTGTTTCCTTGATCTCTGCCAAGCAATGCAGGAATATCATATCTTAAACCGGGAAATTTGTCTTCTTTGTGATTTGCTCTCAGAGTGAGTGAAAGATCACAGCCACATCCAGGGCCTTCATGGTTGATCTCTCCACACAATAGAAGCAATTGGATAAGGTCGTGGAAGAATACTCAGATATCTTCTCATCTCCTATCAGGGTACCTCTGCACTGTCAGTTCAAGCATCCCATCGATCTGACCCCAGGCACACCACTACCCAATGGGCCAATATATCACCACTCTCTATTATAAAACGAGGATATCAAAAGGAATATCCAAGAACTGCTTCACAAGGGGCACATACATCCCAATTCATCACCTTGTAGGAGCTCAATCATGCTCGTGCGGAAGAAAGATGGGACCTGGTGACTCTACATTGATTATCGGGCCCTGAATAAAATCACATTCTGAAACTGGTACCCGATTCCCCGAATCAATGACCTTCTTGATTAGCTCATGGGAGGGAAATACTTCAGTAAGATTGATCTAAAGTCTGGCTACCACCAGGTCCCAACAGGACAGACAGATGTATGGAAGATCGCCTTCAAGTCAAAAGAAGGTATTTTTTACTAGTTGGTCATGCCCTTTTGTTTGACAAATGCTCCATAAAATTTTATGAGGATGATGGACGATATCCTATGACCTTTCGCCAATACTTTTGTAGTGGTTTATCTGGATGACATCCTCATCTAAATCAAGACTTGGGTAGAACAATTGCAGCATATTCACCAATTTTTTCACTCCCTACAGCAGCACAAACTATATGCAAACTTGGAAAAATGATCCTTCAGCATGGACAGGGTCCCTAACTTAGGCTACGTTGTTGATTGTCATGGTGTGCATGTGGATCCAGCCAATATCTAGGTCATCTGTGACTGGTCAGCCCCAACCACACTCACTGAACTTCGGAGATTCTTGGGCCTCACCAATTTCTATCTCAGGTTCGTGTTGGGATTCTCTCATATCGCATGGGCCCTCATCCAAGTAACCAGGGGTGGCGATAAGGAAACATTTGTGTGGGGCCTGTCCCAACAACAAGCCTTTGATGACTTTAAGAAGTTTGTGCTCATCCCTGGTACTTTGGTTACCATACTTGCAATATCCCTTTGAGATCGAGACAGGTGCTTAAAAGTATGTCCTGGGCATCGTTCTCACTCAACACGGACACCCTATCGCATATCATAGTGAGACACTATTAGATGTTGTCCATAAGCACCCTACTTACGACAAAGAAATGTACTCCATTGTGCAAGCCTGCCGCCAGTGGAGACATTACATTCTTGGGAAGGAGACAGTCATCCAAATTGATCACAAGCCACTACAATTCATGTAGACCCAAGAAAAATTGCAGAAAGACCGCCATCATAAGTGGTCCACATACTTACAGCAGTTCCACCTCAACATCAAGTATAAAATAGGAAGTACCAACTGAGTTTTTGATTGCCTCGGTTGACCTCTAGTTGTGGCACTCACCACAGTGCTAGACTCTTCCAACCACAAGACCTTCGGATGGCCCCACCTCTATGAGACAGACCCTGACTTTTCCACCACCTACCAAATGTTGGGCGACAACTCAGTGGTCACTAATTTCCATCTTCAAGATGGGTTGTTGTTTCATCTGGACCATCTATGTGTTCCATCAAGCTAGCATGAGAAGTTGATTTGGGAATCTCACTACAGTCGAGTGGAAGGACACTTTGGCATCAAAAAGACAGTGGCAGTGTTGCAGAAACATTTCTACTGGTCAAAACTTCGACAAGATGTCAGCAAGTATATTAGGTCCTGCACCACCTACATTATTTCCAAACCGGCCACTAATAAATAGGGAATGTACACCCCTCTTCCTACTCCTTACCGTTTGTGGGAATCCATCTTAATAGACTACATATAAGGCCTCTCGTCCACCAAGAGGGGAAAGGACTATTCTTTTGTGGTTGTTGATTGCTTTTCCAAGATGGTGATTCTAGTCACCTGTGAGAAGAACATCACAGCAGAAGCCACTGCCAAGATCTTATTTGAACGAGTATGGGTACATTTTCATATCCCACAAACCATTATCTCAAACCGTGAAAGTCAGTTACTTAGCACATTCTGGTCGAGCCTCTAGTCACTGCTAGATACACACCTTTGCCTACTCCTGATAGGCCATGGGAATCCATCTCAATGGACTACATGTCGGGCCTCCCATCCACGAAGAGGGGAAATGACTGTGCTTTTGTGGTTGTTGATCATTTTTCCAAGCGATTTTAGCCGCTTGCAAGAAGAACATCACAGCAGAAGTCACTGTCGACCTCTTCTTTGAACGCGTATGGGTACATTTTGGGATCCCACAAACCATTATCGCATACAGTGACAGTCGGTTCCTTAGCATATTCTGGTCAAGCCTCTGGTCACTAATGGATACCAAGCTCACCAAATCCACTGCCTTCCACCCCCAGACAAATGAACAAATTGAGGTCGTCAATCGAATAATCATACATATCTTGTGCATGTACAATTCAAAACACCCCTTCACATAGGATGAGAGTCTTCCCTATGTCCATCATAGCTAAAACTTAGCCCTACATAGCTCAACTGAACACAACCCCTTTCAGGTGGGGTTGGGATTCCAACCATTGGACCCCATGGATGTTGCACTACCCCTGGTGACCACCTCAACCGAATCGTCCCCTGCTCTACCAGAAGCTGACAAAGCCACCCAATTCATTGAGTGGATCTAGCACATCTACCAACAGGTTCAAGATATTCTATAGAATTCTAATTCCAGGTACAAGTAGCACCATGATCAACATCGGATGCCACATAATTTTCAAGTGGGAGACAAATTTTGGTTGCACTTGCAGAAAGAACGCCTTACAGGGCCCCATTGGAAGCTTCACCCACTCCATTATGGGTCATACATGATCACTAAGGTTGTGGGTGGCAATTCTTTTGAGCTCAACATTCCCCTTTTCCTTGGTCTGCACCCAGTCTTTAGCGTAGCTCTCCTTCAGCCATATTTCCCACCATTATTGGACACCTAAGAGATAGAAGAGAAGTTGACACCAACAAAGCTCAACCTTGACTGCATGCAATAGGAATATAGTGATCATATTTTGGACACACATATCAAGGGCACTCAACAGTAAATGATCCAGCTTTATCAAGTCGTCAAATCAGGGCAGCTCTTGCATCAAGGAAAGTGGCTCACCCGGGGCCAAATTCAACAGAAATTTCCTCATCTGATGGGGGAAATCAATGCAATGGATATGATTTCTTCCTAAGGAAGGAGGATTGATCTAGGTGGATATCGGTGGCCACCCACCTTTTCTAACTCGCTCAAAACAATTTTCTGGCAATTTACTAATTTTAGCAGTTTTTAACTTCTGAAGCCATTTTGAGGGCCTAAATGAAGGTTTTTTGGGATAGATATTCTCGATGAAAATCAAAGGATGTGATTGAGCCCCCAAAATTAATCTCCTCGACGATACCTTTCTAACGGTCTATTGTGCACCTAAAACGGAGATCGTATGCAAAAGTTACAACCCCAGGAAGTTGATTTACTAACTTACCCAAATGAGGCCCACGTGACTTTTGGCGCTTCATCTCCTAAGGTTAGGTTTTTGGATGTATAAGGTTTTTTACATTCTTGTTTATTGTAAAAAGGCCTTCAGAACCTCATTTTAATGATCTTCTTACAAATAAGTGTAGTCGTCACATCTCTTCTCAGAGATAAGACGTCACATCTATTCTCAGAGATAAGCTGCCACCATTCCAGCAAGCTTGGTTTCCACTGCATTTTACAGTTTCGGCTTATTTCCTCATTGAATAGAAAACCATTTTTATTGTATCTCTATTATTTTGTGTTAAGCATCTTTTAATAATTTGTATTCATTTTTTTCTGCTCATAAAATCTGGATCAATGGTATCAGAGCGGACTCCTCCTTGTCATCTTAATGCATGTCCCCAATGAGGTCAGGGTACAAAGAATTGAGTCGCGAGCTTGTTTCTCTTGAGGGAATAATATCTCGCACGCCCAAGTGACCTCTCATGGAAAAATAAAATAAAGATGATGGGAAACGAGATCCTTTCAAAATGTTTCTTGACGAATCCCTCACGCAACAGAGGAACGAGATGATGGATAGTTTCACGCAAATCCTTCGGTGGCTATCAACAAGCGACGCATCTTCCTCGAGCGGAGGCGTTGCCCCCTTCAAGGTACAAATCAACTTTGATATTCCTATATTTTAATTTCATATAGATGTAGATTTTGTAGACAAGTGGTTGAATCTACTAGAGGGGTATTTTTCTGTCCATAACTTTTCGAATAGAGAAAAGACTACTTTTGCACTCCTCAAAGACGTTTCCCATGTCAAATATTGGTGGAAAACTTTTTGTGAGCAAAAGAAAAAAAAGGAACCCTCATTATTTATAGTCATGGCCACCTGGGAATCCTTCAGGGATGATATTAAGGAACAATACTACCTTGTTGGAAGTTATGACGACTTGTATACCAAATGGACCACACTGCAGCAAGAAAGAGACCAAGCAGTCCAGAGTTCACAAATATCTTCCATACCTTGCGCACCAAGTTGGGTATCAAAGATTCAAAGCAACATCTGGTGCTCAAGTATCGTGGTGCTCTGTATAGATACATCCAGACTGAAATGGAATTTATGGACATCTCATCTTTGGGCACGGCCTATCGATATGCTATCAAGATCGAGCAAAATATCAAACAAAAGACGCGGAAATTTGGGCCTGGGAACCCATCACAACAAAAGCATGGAAGGGGCAGCCCCAATCCACAAAACAAAGGACAGAGAAAATATGGATAGTATCAGGACCCAATCCAAGCCGCAAGCAAAGAAGGACATCAGAAAGACAAAGAAAGATATCAGGAAGTGGTGCGACTTCCATAAGAGTCCTTGGCATAACACTGTTGATTGTCCCTCAAAGCAGTCATTGGTGGCCGAAGTGAAAGCCTCTGAATCAGATGCGGGTTGTGACTCTGAGTCAGAACTAGAAAGGGGAATATGGATCATTGATACGGAACCCAGTGCCATTGTTTCTACTACCCAACTTCAGCCTGGTGAACTAGACAAGGCAGAAGAAGGCGAGTGCCTCTTCCATTCACAGATGTGGGTAAAATGCACCCCACTGCACTTCATAATTTATATTGGTATCCAGAAGAACCTCAACTCAACAGACGTCGTCAAGCGGTTGGCCCTCTCGACAATGTCGCACCCAAAACCCTACACCATTGGATGTCTCCACCAAGGAAGCGATCTTTGTGCCAACCAACAGTGTCGATTGTCATACGGCATAAATCCCTTCAAAGACAAGGTATTGTGTGATGTTGCTCCTCTTGAAGTTTGTAATGTTCTTTTGTTCAACCTTATTTATGTCAATTTCATGTTGTATATGAGTCTAGGCCTCATATTATTATTATTACTTTGAACGGGAAATTGTACAAGATACCTGAGGCAGTCCCTCCTAGTGATATTTCCTTGATCTCTGCCAAGCAATGATGGAAGGTCATCTATCAGACCGAGAAATTTGTCTTATTCGTGATTCACTCTCAGAGTGACCGAAAGATTGCAACCACATCCAGGGCCTTTGTGATTGATCTCTCCACACAACAGAAGAAAGTGGATAAGGTCATGGAAGAATACTAAGATATCTTCTCCTCTCCTATCGGGGTACCTCTGCACTGTTAGGTCAAGCATCCCATCGATCTTACCCCAAGCGCACTGCTACCCAATGGGCCAGTATACCATTTCTCTCTATTAGAAAATGAGAAGATCAAGAGGCAGATCCAAGAGCTTATCCACAAGGGGAACATATGTCCTAGCTCATCACATTGTGGGAGCCCAGTCGTGCTGGTGCGGAAGAAAGACGAGACCTGGTGACTCTGCATTGATTATTAGGATGAATAAAATCACAGTCCAAAACTGGTACCTGATTCCCTGAATTGATGACCTCCTTGATCAGATCATAGGGACCAAATACTTCAGTAGGACTGATCTGAAGTCTAGCTACCACCAGGTCCCAATAGAACAAAGAGATGTATGGAAGACCACCTTCAAGTCCAAAGAATGTCTTTTTGAATGGTTGGTCATGCCTTTTGGTTTGACAAATGCTCTAGCAAATTTTATGAGGATGATGGATGATATCCTACAACCATTCACCAATACTTTTGTAGTGGTGTATCTATATGACATCCTCATCGACAAAAAGACTTGGGCGGAACACTTGCAGCATATTTACCAGGCTCTGCACACCGTGCGGCAGCACAAACTATATGCAAACTTGGAAAAATAATCCTTTGGCATGGACAAGGTTCATTACCTAGGCTACATCATTGATCGGCATGGTGTGCATGTGGATCCATCCAAGATCCAGGTCATTCGTGACTAGGCAACCCCAACCACACTCACTGAACTTCAGAGCTTCTTGGGCCTTGCCAATTTCTATCGTAGGTTTATGTTGGGATTCTCTCATATCGCATGGACCCTTAGCCAAGTAACCAGGAGTGGTGGTAAGGAAAAATTTGTGTGGGGTCTATCCCAACAATAAGCCTTCAATGACTTGAAGAAGCATTTGTGCTCATACCCAGAAGTTTCATTACCGGACCTGCAACATCCCTTTGAGATTGAGACAGATGCTTCAAACTATGATGTGCGTGTCGTTCTCACTCAACACAGCCACCCCGTGGCATATCATAGTGAGACACTATCAAATGTTCTTCATAAGTACCCTACTTATGATAAATAAATGTACTCCATTGTGCAAGCCTACCGGCAGTGGAGACATTACATTCTTGGGAAGGAGACAATCATCCACACTCATCACAATCCACTACAATTCATGTAGACCCAAGGAAAATTGCAGAATGACTACCATCAGAAGTGGTCCACATACTTACAGTAGTTACACCTCAACATCAAGTATAAAACAAAAATTACCAACTGAGTTGTTGATTTCCTCAGCCAACCTCTAGTCGTGACACTCACCATGGTGCTAGACTCTTATGGCCACGAGACCTCTGGATGGCCCCACCTCTAAGAGACAGACCCTAACTTCTCCACCACCTACCAAATGTTGGGCGCCAACTCAGTGGTCGCTAATTTCCATATTCAAGATGGGTTGTTGTGTCATCTTGTCCATCTTTGTGTTACATCAAGCGAGCGTGCTAAGCAAATTTGGGAAGCTCACTACAATCGGGTGGCAGGACATTTTGGTGTCAAAAAGACAATGGCAGTGTTGCAGAAACATTTCTACTGGCCAAAATTTCAACAGGATGTCGATAAGTATATCAAGTCCTGCACTGCCTGCATTATTTCCAAACCGACCACTAAGAAATAGGGCATGCACACCCCTCTACCTACTCTTGAAAGTTCATGGGAATACATCTAAATGGAATACATGTTGGGCCTCCCATCCACCAAGAGGGGAAATGGCTATGTTTTTGTGGTTGTTGATCGCTTTTCCAAGATGGTGATTCTAGCCACCTAGAAGAAGAACATCACAGTAGAAGTTGCTACCAAGATCTTCTTTGAATGAGTATGGGTTCATTTTGGGATCCCATAAACCATTATCTCAGACCATGACAGTCAGTTCCTCAACACATTTTGGTTGACTCTCTGGTCACTGCTGGATACCAATCTCACCAAATCCGCTACCTTCCACCCCCAGACAGATGGCCAAACCGAGGTCGTCAATCATATGATCGTACATATCCTATGCATGTACAATTAAAAATAGCCCTGCACATGGGATGAGAGTCTTCACTATGTCCATCATAGCTACAACTGAGCCCTGCATAGCTCAACTAGCCACAACCCCTTTCAGTTGGGGTTGGGATTCCAACCATTGGGCCCCATGGATGTTGCACTACCCTTGTTGACCACCTTGGTCGACTCATCCCTTGCTCCACAAGAAGATGAAAAAGACACCTAGTTCATTGATCAAATCCAGCACATCCTCCAATAGGTTCAAGATACTCTATAAAAGTCTAATTCCAAGTACAAGCAACGCCATGATCAAAATCGGGTGCCACATAAGTTTCAAGTGGGAGACAAAGTTTGGTTGCACTTGCAAAAAGAATTCCTTACAGGGCCCCATCGAAAGCTTCTCCCACTCTATTATGGTCTATACACTATCACCAAGGTTGTGGGTGACAATGCTTTTGAGCTCAACATTCTCCCTTTCCTTGGCATGCACCCAGTCTTCAACGTGGCTCTTCTTCGGCTATATTTCTAACCATTATTGGACACCTTGGAGATAGCATAGCAATTGAAACCAACAGATCTCAACCCTAACTGCATGCAATAGGCATCCAGTGATCATATTGTGTACAATAATATCAAGGGCACTAGAAAGCAAAGGATCCATCTTTTTCGAGTCGTCAAAGCAAGGCAACTTCTGCACCAAGGCAAGTGGCTCACCCAGGGCCAAATTCAGTAGAAATTTCATCATATGATGGGGGAACTCAATGCAATGGATACCATTTCTTACTGAGGAGGGAGGATTGATCTAGGTGGATATCGGTGCCCATCCACTTTTTCCAACTCGCTCAAAACAATTTTCTGGCAATTTTGGCAATTTACTATTTTTAGCAGTTTTTAACTTCCAAGGCCATTTTGAGGGCCTAAATGAAGGCTTTTTGGGATTGATCTCCTCAATGATGTCTTAATGTTGTGATTGATCCCACAAAATGAATCTCCTCGACTATACCTTTCCAACAGGTTATCATGCATCTAAAACAGAGATCGTATGCAAAAGTTACGACCCCGGGAAGTCGATGTACTAACTTACCCAAACAGGGCCCACATGACTTTTGGCACTTCATCTCCTAGGGTTAGGTTTTTGGATTTATAGGGTTTTTTAAATTCTTGTTTATTGTAAAAATGCCTTCATAGCCTCATTGTAATGATCTTCTTGCGAATGAGTGCAGTCGTCACATCTCTTCTCAAAGATAAGCCGCCACCATTCCAGAAAGCTTGTTTTTTGTTGCATTTTACAGTTTCAACTTATTTCCTTATTGAATAGAAAACCAGTTTTACTATATCTTTGTTATTCTGTGTTAATAATCTTTTAATAAATTGTATTCATTTCGTTCTGCTCATAAAATCTGGATCAAGGGACCAATATTTTTACATTATTCAACCACCCTACTAAGTCAATATATAATTTTGAATTTATAGGAACAATTGATTTAGGAGGAGGAGGATTTGTCCTAGGCCTATCTTGATCTTTTGTCCCATCTCTTTGATAAGTGAAACCTTTATTTCTAGCCACTTTTTATACTTGCTTGGGAGTAGGCTTAGGACCAAAATTTTATGTTACTTTGTCCACAACATCATTCATGCAGTTTACCTCCCTATTATGCTCCATCAATTCCATCCATTCATTCATGCCAACATTATATTCATGACCAAACATATTAACTTGCACATTTTATGATCTATCGAGTCCCCCTTCATCGCAAATTTGAAGAAAGATTTGGCAAGTTGATTCTTCATGAAATTGCCCACAAGGCCTACAATATGGGATAACTTGGTGGTCAACCAAATTAGTAGACTCAAAAGGATTTTGGGGGCTTTGCTCTTGATGTGGAGGTCTATTTGGCCACTTATCATTTGGATTATGATGAGATATGCTAGATTGAGCCCTCTCCATGGCCACCAACTTATTTTTCATGGTTGTCATCTGATTAGAATGGTTAATATCCATTTGCTTAATTAATTGAGTGAGCTCCTTCATGCCATCATTAGAAAACTCTTGATTTTCACCTTTCTTCCTCTTCTCCTCATTGGGTTTGTAAGAAGTTCCCCTTGAGAACCCAGGAAGTTTTCACTTCCTCACATCTTGCATATTCTTATTTATTTTGATAGCATACTTTTGGTCATCCTTTAGAGTTGTTGGTTCTTTATCCCTTAACTGATATTTGATTTCACCCTCAAAGGCTTCCATATAATGAATTAATATTGAGGCATCAGGAGGATTAATAGTTTGAGGGAGGCTTTTAACTAAGTCATCAAATTTCTTGTTGAAATCCTCTGTTGTTTCATTTTCCTTCTTTTGACTAGAGTTAAGGGCAGCCAATAAATGGCGATCTTCCTTCTGATCACCCCATCTTTCATTGAAGGTTTTTTGGATTTTTTCCATGGTGCTAATCTTTTCATCATCATGTTCCTTGAACTGATCTAAAACCTCCCCTTCCAAAGAATACACAAAAAACTTCATCTTGACATATTCATAATTTTGACCATTACACCATTTTAGCATGCACATGTTGAAATTCATGATGTGAGACCTTGCACTAATAGCATTGTTTCCCTGAAAAGCAGGCAACTTCTCAATAGCTTTGTCAATAATAGGATGAGGATAACCTTGAATATTAGCAAAATTACATGGACTCAATGGATCACCCATATTTGTTGTAGGGTTAGTTGTTGTCTTGAGATTGTTTTCATTTTTACGCAAGCTTTAAAACAAAACAAAACTATGCTTGGACCTGGTTTCATTTTTACGCAAGCTTGAACCAGAGGGAAGTATGCTTGAGGTAAGTGGTTTCATTTTTACACAAGCTTGAACCATATAAAACTATGCTTGCGACTTCCCAATGCATAACACATGGATGGCTGGTACTTAGCCCCCAGCTTAAGAAACTAGCGGCTCAACTTCAGCATGAAGTCCAGAGGCTGAGGCAAATGCCCCCCAAGCTTCATTTCATCCAACTGCAAAGGAGAATGAAAAGAAGCTTCAAATACTAGATGAAGGAATTGGCTCAAATAGAGAGGGGGAAAACTATTTCATTTTTTAACAAGCTTGACACATAAACAAGAACTATGCTCGTAACCTATGTTTCATTTTTTAACGAGGTTGCCACAGAGACGAAAAAGCTATCCTCGTAAGTGTTTTCATTTTTTAACGAGCTTGAAATTAGAAAACTATGCTCAAAGACCTCTGTTTCATTTTTTAACGAGGTTGCCTGAGATATTCAAAAACTATCCTCGAAGTCTTCTTGATCATGGATTCCAAGAGGACAATGCTCCGGAAGGAGACCATGTCAAGGGACAAAAATCGGTCATGACTTCCAAGAGGTCTTCACTGGAAGGAAGAAACACACTCTGGAAGGACACCATGTCGAGGGTTGTGACAGAAGTAAAGAGATTAGGCTCTAACAACCCTATCAGAGAGATCACCATGTCAACTACTAGATCTAATTCATCAGAAGTTGAAGCCATGGGTGACAACGCCACATAATTGACCTGTGGCGAGGGCGATACCATCTGCATATAAGAACCATTCAAGGAGGCAATCCAGGCGGGGTCAACGAATGAAAGTTGATCAACAGCTACAACTCGTCCATCGTGAGGGAAAGATATTACACGAAAAAGAGTAGACACGATAGCTTTCATGGCATAGACATAATCCCGCCCAAGGAGTAAAGCGAAATCCAAGGGATCCTGGACTACCATGACATCAATAAAGACAATTTTCCCTCCCAAAGTTACAGGAAACTGGGGAAGGGTCCCTAAAGGTTGACTGGTTCTTCTGTTAAAAGATAACAGATTATGTGTAACCAATGCAAGTGGAGGATAACCCAAAGCTTGCCAAGCAATAGAGGACAAAATACTAACAGACGAACCTTCATCTATCAATGTTTGAGGAACGTCCTGACCACAACCTGTATTGTAATCTGGAAAGGAATGTAAGAGGGAAGACGAGGTCCAATTAGCACACCCCAATCAAAATGGATGGCCTCATTACTTGGAGGGGGTCCTACGGGAGAAGGAGGAATACCCCTCAGCACAGGAGATTTTGTATCAATGAGAAAAACGTGGGCAATATCAGGTTTACTCTCTAGCGGGAGAGTAGGATCGATCGATGGAGAGATCAAATCGACCACTTGAGTTTCATTCTCCAAGGAGAGAATGGGGTCGACAGAAGGAAACGAATCGACCACTTGGGTGACACTCTCTAACGAGAGAGTGGGTTCGACCGAGGATGGGATCGGATCAACCACTTGGTCTATTGGTTCAACCAAAGACGTCACCAGATTGACCACTTGATCAACCGGACTGACTGATGGAGGAATCGGATTGATCATTCCATCAACTACAGGTGGGTTGAGAGAAAGCTTGCGATAAGAAGCTGGAAGTTGAGGCTGTGAAAGATTCATGTCTTCCATGAATTTTGAGGCTTCTTCCATATGAGAGAAAATATGAGTTAGATGATGCCCTTTGCATAACATACACGAGAACTTGGCTCTACTTTTCTTCTTCCCAACTGTATCATGACTAGTTGATGGGGGGGTCGTCAGCATGTTGTTCAGAGGCTAGCGACATGGGTTGGCGAGGGTGTGTAGACCATTCTTCTATAACCTTAGATAGACTAGGGAAATCCTTAAGAAGATGGCTACCCTTATAAATCCTGCAAGGGTACTTGGGCTTACGGGTTGTTTGGGTGATATTGAGATCATCAACACTCCCAGCACGATTAATAGTAACTGGTTTTTTTCCAACATGTTTGACAGTGGTTGGAAGCTTTGACCCTTGTTTATCTTTCTTCTTCTTAATCTTCCTTTTCTTCTTCTTCTTATTCACCGGGTTACTAGCTTCATAGCTTTCATTCAATGAAGAAGATGAAACGAAAGGCGACCTTGCAAGAGAAGAAGGTGAAGAAGACCTTACTGGTGAAGAAGGTGAAGGATCAACATGAGGTTGATGCTCATGGGGGGAAGTGCTTGTGACTGAAGCACTAACTACATTCGGGATTACCTGAGTGGAAAACAACCATACCGATAATCTAATAGTGAGACCCAGAAGGCTCAAAGTAGCGATGTGAGGAGGACCAATGTTTCCATAAGAAGGAAAAACAAAAGTTTCCCCTGGAGCAAGGGTTCCTTCATTGGTCATTCTGGGAATTGACACCATTAAATAAATATCCAATCTATAGTCCTCTAGGGAAAACAAACAGCACACGCTAAAAATCTAGTAAGCAAGCAAGCAAACAAAACCTTCTCACAATGAACGCACTAGTTGGTGATGAAATCCAATGTCGCGGGAACAGAGTAAGAAGGGGTTGAGATAGAGCGGGTGGAAAAGTTATGTTGATGACCTACTTAACGGACTTACACCCTGGTGCAAGCTCCCACACATAATTGTGGGTATACCCTCCAAGGAGCCCGAGTGAGTTTGACCAACGTTGATTCCAAGTACCATGAATACTTGCCCCTCCATAGTCACCTTGTGTAAATACCCTAAAGAGATAGGCCACTAAGGTTACCAATCACTACAGTGATGCCTGGGGAAACAGTTGACAGTCTGATCCACGTGCAAGAGCAGGGTATCTAGCCCAAAATCAACTCGAAAGGCTTCCACTCATAATTTTGGGTATACCTTCAAGTGACCCCCATAATACGCGAAACCTCTACACCAAGACCAACAAAGCAGGGTGAGTAACTATGCCAGTCTCAATTCAACCTTGTGATTGACCCTTGTGTTAGAAGGGCTTCCCAGGACAAAATGTAGTGAGTGGATTTAACTCTCCCTATCACAAGATACTATGTTTGTTTGCATCTTTGGAAAGTTATATTCACACCTATTCCAAAGCCCTACGACTAATCTAATGTAGGTTTGCTACCAAAAAATATAAAAATGTCTAACCAAATTTTATAAGCGCTTTATTTTATGGTTGTTGTTACTCAACAAGAAAATGGCATGAACAATATGGTGTTTTGACCGACTCGAAAGTTATGCAAAGAGATGAAGATGCAATCTTTTCATTTCGATGAAAGCTATGATACAAGAAGGAGAAAACATTTATCATTCCCATATGCACAATGTCCCAAAATATACTAAACTCATCAATATCAAGAGTCTCAAGAAATGAGAAAAAGGTACTGTACACCAATGCACGATCCATGCCCCCCCCCCTCCCTCCGCTCGACCATGAGGGGGGGGGAATTTTCAGAATTTAAGACCAAAAAATGCCAAGAATCATGCAATTTCACTACTCCAAATGCAAGGATGCCCCCAATCTAATATAAAGCAAGAAATTAAATCTCTTTGTTTCAAAAATTTCACTAAAAGAAATAATGAACTTTGTTAAAACAAAGAAACCCAAATTAAAAGTTTTCTTTTAAAGCGAACTATTCAGAAGGAATTTGATCTTTCCCTAAACAATTCTAAAGAAAACACATGCTTTGTAATTGAAAGACACTCAAAGCAAGAGATTAATCCTTCAAAACCAAACAAAGCAAAGGTGGTTAAAAGAAACTCAAAGGATGTCAAGTAGACTGTAAGAAGATCAATATAGGCTCCAAAAGCTCAATCCAACTGATCAAAGCAAAACTGGGTCATCAAAAGATGACAAGACCCAATCCAAAAAAGTTTACAAACAAGTTCGCAGCCTAGCAGTAGAGTACAGTGTGAGAATTAGGTATTCTCGTAGGCTAGACACAGGTAGGTTGCGAGAAGTTCGCACTGAACTGAATGGTAGGGTGCAAACCTTAGTGATTCTCGCAAGCTACAGAAGGGTGCAGTGCGAGAATGTCTGGAATCAAAATTTTTTTAAAAAGGATAGGGAATCTAAGTGAATTTCTAGATCCAGAGAGTCTGGATGGATGTCCCACAGACTCAGAAACCAGAAAACAAGAAATCAAAGGAAGGTCAACTAGACTAACTAAGAAACAATCTATTCCCCACTGGAGTCACCAATTTTGTTATCGGATAAATTGGTAGGTGCGAACACTAACTGATCTCCCTAAATCCACCTAGATCTAAAACAAAACACACCAGAGCATGACTCTTTCCTTAAGTTTTAAATATTGAATTTACTAACTAAAGAGGGATAGGTGACATACCGTTTAAACACCACTTCCTCTCGCCATCACCATCCTAGCTCCGTTCCAACACTCATACAATGATGATCCTACAAAAGAACGCAACCAACCAAAGTGATAGTAATAGCATAAACTCAATATAAACCTATGTATGTGATCAAGGAATCATACAATAAAACACAACAAGCTTTATAGAAAAGAATCATATTACTATATCATATTAAATGTGAAAGAGAGATTACAACCATGGCCTTGATGTCGTAAGGTCACTTCCAACTGTCCTTCATTCCCCACACACTTTCACTCCAAGAATTCTGAGAGAACAGATCTGATAATATTCACAATCTACCTTGACAAAGGCAAAACTCAAAACCACTCTAACCAAGCCAATAATTCCAAGCCAAATCCAACTTAGCCAATCCCAAAAGCTCCAAAGCTAACTTTCTCGATGAGAGCTCCTCTTCTTTTATAAGTTGAAGAGGATAAGGTGAGGAGGTTAGGATGATCCCACCAAATCATGAAAGCGAGTAATATCCTTCTAGAAGATTCGAGAAAATGCTCATTTTTCCCACGTGTAAGCATTCTCGCACCCTGCCTATAGAGAAACCTACGAACCTCTCGCAAACCAGCTATGGTGCAACCTACGAGAATCATGCATTCTCGCACCCTGCCTATATAGCAACCTGCAAACTTGCTTTTTATAGGGTTTTTACAAAGGAAAATACAACTTATTTTCTCAGGAAAAGTTCTTCTCCCTTCTCTCTTCAGGAACTTAGGCCACTGACCCCTCTAAAGGCAACAGATAGGTTTACATCATTAACGGTCATAGGGATGACGAAAATAATGTGTAACACTCCTGCACAGTAGTTAGGGGTTCTTTTTTGGGTAGGGCTTGTATGGATGGTCGTACAAGGGTGTTTTGTGAGGGTGGGCCCCTCAATGCGGGGGCGATCGAGTGTTTCACGTGCATAAGCGTGCAGGTGTAATTTGGAGAGCCACGCACAGGGGTGCCCAAATGGGGAAAACAAGCGAGCATGGCATGCGCACAGGTAAAAAGCACAGCAGTGCATCTGCGCGCGGATGTGTTCTAGACAGTTGCTCATGTGTGCGCAAATGTGGGGGGAAAAGGGGCCCTAGGGTGCATGTCTGTTGATGTGACAGGGGCGCATGAGTGTGCTCCTATATTGCGAACAGTCGTGAATGAGTGTGCGACTATGGGGTGATTAGGCGTGCATATGTGTGCGCCTGTGGGGAAAAAAGTCGTGCCTCTAAGGCAAAGCTGAAGGGTGTAAAAATTAATCTTTTTGGAGATTTTCTGTTTTTATGAGTTGTGATGGCTGATCAAATATTGTATGTGTCGATGCAGGTGACCAGTCGACAATGTCGATTCATTGGAGGGAGAGGGACTGGGCACGCCTGAGAGAGGCGGGGAGAGATGAGGAGTCGACTGTACGCGATGCTTTGGCAGCTTGTGGGATGCTGAAGTTTTTTGAGTGCTCACTTGTGAGGGCACAGGAGTATCTTCTGCAGTTCTTGATTTCGATGTGGAGTCCAAAGCTGCAGTGTTTCATTATTTGTGGTGAGCACCTGGAATTCTCTGTTGTAGAGGATGTATACTTTTTTAATGGGCTCCCTTTTCGGAGGACCCTGCTACCTGTCGAGCCCATAGTACCCAGAGATGGGCAATTGGTTGTCCTAGCTCGGACCTATTGTTCGGGAGAAGACTACATGTCCATCTCTGTGGTGAGGATTGGGGTGATGGCTGCCCTAGTGCATCGATGATTGTGAGAGTGTATGGATCTCTCGCAACTCAGCGGATCAGTGGGGGTCAGCTGAGGATTATGTAGAGGCACTAGGGGGTGAGAATTTTTCCTAGGGCTTGATGCTGCATGCCAAGATGGTGGGGCGGCTTGACAGGTGTTGAGTTGTTGACTCAAGAGAGTTTTCCTTTGGGTCCATCTTGGTGGCATGGTTTTTGGAGAGGGTGCCCATGTTGTGCCCAAGAGTTTTATTAGATGCCCCAGGTATGTAGAGCCGCAACTGAGGTGGTGGGCGATGATTTTGGTTCGCCATGGTGGGGGGGAGGGTGGCCATTATTTTATGGTCAAGGCTGCAGGGGTGTGGCGTCAGATGCCATAGATCATTCTCCAGTTTCCATATAGTGGGGTGGACATCCGGGATGATCCAAAGATGGTGCTACCCCCGTGAGAGGTGTTCAATCGGAGAGGTATGTGGATTTATATGGTTTTTTGATTTGTAGATAGTATAGCATGTGTTATTTGTATAGATGGATGCTAACACTATCATTTGTTTGTTGTGTTTGCAAATGTTGGACCTTGCAGACGCAAGGTTGAGATGGTCAGAACGCTAGCACAGTAGGGACCAGTGAGACCATCATGTGGAGAGGCACAGGCCGGGGAGAGACAGTGGTGGGATGAGGGTGGCACGAGGTCGGCTGGTGATGAGAGAGAAGGCAGGAGGCACCATTTTGATGACCCTAGTGCAGGGCCTTCTCATGCTCCTCTGGTGGGGGTCGGGGGAGAGTTCGAGGATATTCATCGTCGCTTGGAGGTGGTACTAAAAAGAGTGCCCGAGGGCATGTGGTCATGTATTCAGGATGAGGGAGTCCTGGAGCAGTGTGTGGGCCTTCCGATGGAGTGGAAGACCATGGTTTGCAGAGCAGTTGTAGTGGGTGCGGCAATGACTGGGAGACTTCCCCCAAGACTTGATGGACCCCTAGATGGTGGGGCACCTCCTCCCAAGAGAGGACCAGGTGGTGGAGATTTAGAGGCTCCATGAGTGTCCCTGTATGGTTATTTTTGTATAGGCTTGTGATCCCTTTTTGTATATGGTGTGGGGACACCGATTTTGTATTTATAGGGGTGAGGTAGTTCACCTACCTACGGATGTTTTATATGTACTATTTTTTGTAAACATTGATGGAACATTTGATCGATATATATATGGATATACATTTTGGGATCTTTGTGATGTTCACATGTGTTGATGTTTTTTGTTTATGATGTCTAATTTATATGTTGTGACAGACTTGTGATGATTTATGTATGTATAATGGTAACTTGATGGGATAAATGTCAATCTGATACTAGGTTAGCCATATTATTTGTTATTTGATTAAATTGCCTTGGAATATGTGTGAATGTGATTGAATCAAAATGTCAAGATAAAAGTCTAACTTGCAGGTATTTGCGAAAGAGGCATGGATCGCATACATGGTACAGATTGTTGAGTTGGAGGACGATGAGTTGGGAATTGAGTAAGACGCTTAGGTAACGAATATGGCAACTACTGGCCTCGACAAGGAGGCCAATGATGATTGTGTATTTAGCTTTGTTGTTGGTAGTTGATCCCAGGCATATGCCGTTGGAGTGGAGCAGTTCATGCAAGGGGGTATAAAGGGCCCAAGCGGTCGAGGCGAGATTATGTGTCCAACGGCTAGCTCCGTCGGCGTAACCGATGTGGAAGGTCAATGGGGGAGGCATTTGTCAATAACACAAATGATAGATTAGACGTAAGATATGGAGAAAAAATAAGACTGAAAACTCTACAAAAAGAAAAAGCCTAGTGTAGCATGGCTATACTCAGGCATAAAATTTCTTTAAGTACAACCCATTGATGGGTTCCTTGAGGGGGTGGCCTTCGGGAGAGGCTAGGATGTATGTGCCTTTAGTGAGGTAACATTGGATGATGTAAGGTCCATGCCATAATGACTCGAACTTTTCATGGGTGATATCGTAAGCAAGGACGAGGTCGCCTTCGTCGAATGATCGAAGGTTGACATGGCAATCAAAGGTAGCCTTCGACCATTTTTTGGCTACCTCATTGTTCTGTAATGAATATTGGCAGTCTTCATCTAGCGACTCTAAGTTCAACAAACATTGCTCCATCGAAGCAGTGTCAGGTAAGATCTCAATAGCGATGCGTAATGTGGGGATTTCGCATTCAATGGGGAGAGTGGCCTCCACCCCATGGACAAGATGAAATTGTGTGAAACCAATGGCGGTTTTAATTGTTGTGTGATAAGCCCATAGTGTGGAAAACAACATATGGTGCCAATTGGTCTTATGTTTGTTAACCATGCACTGCAACATGGTTTTGAGGACCTTGGTTACCACCTCTACCTATCCATTGGACTAAGGGTAGTATGGGGATTCAAACTTGTGGGAGAATCTTAACCTAGAGGAGAGTTCGACAAAAATCTCATTCTCGAAGTGTTTCCCGTGATTGGAGACTAGCTGTAGGGGAACTCCAAAGTGGGATATGACGTGGTTGAAGAAAAAACGTGCGGCAGTGTCAACGGTGTTGTTGAAGGTGGGCATGGATTCAACCCATTTGGTGAAATAATCGACTACCACGACGATGTATTTGTGTCCATTACTAGATGGAGGGTTGCAAGTCATGAAGTCTATGCCCCATTTGCAAAAGGGGTTGGTAGTAATGACTGGGTGGAGAAGAGAAGGTGGTGCTCTCACTTTGTTGGCATATAGTTGACATTTGTCACATCGCTTCACAGTGTGGATGCAGTCGTGAAACAATGTGGGCCAAAAACAGCCTGCTCGAATGATTTTCTGGGCGGTGGACATCCCTGAGAGGTGGCCACCGCATGCACCATTGTGCCAGTCATTCAAGACTCTATCGGCTTTGTAAATGGTCAAACATAGATGAAGTATGGTGTCGTCCCCTCATCGATATAAGATATTGTCGATAAGGAGGTAGCGGGGAGCTTGGTGGCGAATACGTCGACGATCATCCCGTGAGAGGTGGTTGTCGAACTTCTGTGTTCAGAGGTAGATGAGGAGATCATCGTACCAAGGATCATCCAAGGGGATGTAAAAGAGATGTTCGTTGGGAAAGTCTATATTAACGGGGGAACTGGTATTATTGGAAGGAAATGTCGTAATAAGTTCAGCAAGGATGAGGGATTTCTTGCTCTTGGGTGTTGAAAATTTGAGGTCGTACTCCTAAAGGATGACGATCCATCGGGCAAATTTGCCATTAATTTGTCAACGACTGAGAAATTATTTCATTGGGTTGGAATCTGCTAAGACCTTGGTAGTCCGAAGCAGGATGTAATGGTGCAGTTTTTGGACTATGAGGACAACTGCAAGTGTGAGTTTCTCTTCGTGATTGTATTTCAAGAGTGGCCCTGAAAGGTTTTTACTAATATAGAAAATGATATGTTCCTGGTCGTCATCCCCTAATTGGACGAGAAATCCTGCTACAGAGACGGTTGAGGCTGATAAGTAGAGGATATAGTCGTGGTCATAGTCCGGTGGACTAATCAATGGGGCATTGAAGAGGGTCATTTTGAGATCATCAAAAGTGGTTTGGGCATGTTTGTCCCATTGGAATGGGATATCATGACATAAGAGGCGAAGGAAACCATGTGCTCGAGTGGCGTAATCGGGGACAAAGTGGCGTAAAAAGTTAGCTTTGTGTTGTAGGCTCTACAGTTGGCGTAAATTCCGTGGTGGGGGAATTTTCGTGATGGATTGGACCTTGAGGGGGTCTACTGTGATGTTGTGTTGGGAGACGATGAACCTAAGGAGGTGTCCAACGGTGATGCAAAATACGCACTTGAGGGGATTCAAGTGGATATTGTACTGACGAAACATGTGAAAGACAATGTGTAAGTCTTCAAGGTGTTGAGTGTGTTTCTTGGATCGAGCGGTGAGATCGTCCAAGTAGGCAAGAATGATTGGAGCCAGGTCATGAAAAATGTATGTCATGGTGCATTGAAAAGTGGCTCCAACGTTCTTGAGGCCAAAAGGCATGGCATGATATGAAAAGGTACCCCAAGGGGTAGTGAATGTGGTTTTGTAATTATCAATTGGGTGGATCTGAATTTAGTTGTAGCCATAGAAACCATCCATGAAGGATAAAGCCTCGTGGTCGGCATAATCATCGATAATTTGGTCGATGAAGGGTGTTGGAATATTGTCTTTGGGACAAGCGTGATTGAGATCGTGAAAGTCTGTATAGACACGGATAGTGCCCTTCTTTTTGTTAACAAGGACAGGGTTGGAGACCCATGACGTATATTCGATGGGGTATATGAACCCTGCAGCACGTAATTTGTCAATCTCGGCTTTGATGGCCACTGCTTTGGATGGGTGTAATGGGCGTTTCTTTTGTCGTACATGTGTGATATCAGGCCATGTGTCTATATGATGTTCGACAATAGAGGAATCAAGGTCAGGCATCTATGTGTATGACCAGGCAAAAATGTCTCGGTATTCTTGGAAGAGAGCTTTGTAAGTGATGAGGTATTCAGAAGAGCATGTGGCACAGATGGTGATTTCTTCTATGATGTCAGGTTTGATGGAAATATCAATTTTGATGGTGGGGGAAATGTTGGCCATATTGCCTTCTTCAAAAGCATCGAGGGCAGGGATAGGGTTATTGAACCAATCTGTATTCCCTAAGGGGAGAAAATATTTGGTTTTGATTGCATATATGGGGACTTTTTTGGCAGTCACAAAGGCTTCTTGTGAAAGAAAGAGTGCTATGTGATGGAGCGGATCCCATGGGCAATTAGGGGAAGTTAATTCCTAGAGGATGTCTTCATCGTAGTGGAACTGTCGAGAATATAGTGGATCTAGGGGAATAACATTTGTGACTATCACCATGTTGTTATCTTCTGGTGAAGAGGTAGGGGGACTGACACAAGGGGGTTGCGCGGGTTCGCTCGACATAAACCAAATATCGAGATATTGTGGGTTAAAAATGGTATTCAGGCATAAAATTTCCGTGGGGAAATGAACTGGATAATTGGGGGAATTTGGGGGCAAATCCTCATATAAACTATCTAGGAACACTAGGGGAGTCAGGAATGTCTCAGGTTCATGAGAGAAGATATGAATAACATCAAGTTATGGAGTAGGGGTACTTACTAGTTCTTATGGTAGTT
>JZKD02S1672851.1:141353-153039 GCA_000966675.3 Picea glauca | reverse complement strand
GAATAAGGGCCATTTGATGATGCCTGTATTCAATTATCGTGGGACACTGCTAGGTGAAATGATCTATTGATTCAAAAAGAGAGCAAGGATATCTCATATGTTCATTGATTAAGGTTGTGACATAGTGGATGTCAGTGACATGTGTGTGAGATGATGCAGATGGGAGGGGTTCTTGTTGAAAGCTTTGGTGTACACCTGCTAGCGTCTATCGAAAGTGGGGTAGCGCAGGGCAATGGTGGGTGCAATGGTTGTATTCTGAACAAATGGAACATGTGAATTTGGTCTACAGGCCTTTGCCTCCTGTAGGGGATGTAATGGTAGAATTAGATGAACAGGATGAAACGACGGGCGAGGTCATCGCTCGAGGGAGTTGAATTAAATTGTGTAGCTCGAGGAGAGACAAACATTTATTGGTGGGGTGTTCATCTTTCTCGCATAGTGCATAAGGAGGTTGAACTCGAGGGAGAAGTGGGGCAACATGCTATTTCTTCTTCTGTCTACCCCTAGTTGTATCAGTGGTGCTAGTAATTGGGGGTGTGGGTGGTGTGGTTGGGGTAAGTATCGGAATCTGCATCGAGACTCCTTCTATTTGGGAAGGGAGGGATGGTTGAGGGACCATCTCAGGTGGATGGAGATACCATACTGGAATTTCCAGTACCATATTGGAAAGGGTAAGCATTGTGGCTACCTAGAAATCTTGTACACCCGGTAGGGGGTAAAAGAAGGGGATTTGAGTCACAGCCTGGGGGACTGTCTCCCAAATTGGAATATGGCCCTGGGGGAGGGTGTAATCAGGAATAGGGGGAGTTGGAGAGTTCTCAGGGGATTCCTAAGGAAGGAGCTCTACGACTAGTGGGATGTCAGATAGTAATGAAGCCTCTGTGGGAGGAAGGGTATCTCCAGTTTCTATTCCATTGGATGAGATGACACATAATTATGCTAAGGGATGTATGAGTGGAGGGGAATCATGGTATTTCCCTAGCAAGGATGGGTCTTTGAACATTCTGGGACCCATCTCGATGAGTGGGTAGTTATCGGGATTAGTATGGACAAAAGGTAGCATATTATCGATGTTGGAGGAAGGGTTGGGCTCGTAATGCGACACATGGTCGATGGTGATGATCTTCCTGTTGTGGGGGAACATCATTGTACAAAACATAGAAGAGGCCATAGCCTTCATCACATACAAATAGATATTCCCAAACAAGATGTTTTAATCTAGCTGAGCGTCGATAGCTTCAATGTCAATGAGGATAGTTTTGCCCCTGAGTTCAACGGGGACATTTTGAAAGATCCCCTCGGGAGAGGATGATCGTCCATCATAAGCTCTTAGAGTGATGGTTGATGGGATGATATCAGGGGAACCTAGTTTCTGCCATATGATTTTATACATGATGCATGTGGATGCACCTTCAACAATGATGCAGCGGTGAACGGTGATGTTCTGAATTTTAACCGGTATTTGGAAAGCGAATAGAGCGGGGAGATGGGGTTCTCCACTATCAAGATCAAAGGTGACGAGGTGAGTATCAGCAGGGTCTACTACCCCTAGGGTGGAAAGTAATGACTTCAGTTGGGTAGGATAGGTTTGAAGGACTTCTAAAACTGACATGGCAGTAGGAGATTGTGCCAAGTCATCAACCAGACTGTAATTGTGTGTTGCCCTAGCCTGAGGATTGTTGGCATTTCGTCATAGTGGGATGTGAGGAATAAGAAGGGGTGGTTCAATATTAGGGTGAGGAATCATCAAAGGTGGGTCATTTGTGACTGGGGATGATTTCGAGGTATCAGGAGCGGAGTCAAAGGGTGTGTTGTATTGACGACTGTGTGTTTGGAGAAGGGCTTCTTCCTCACTAGTGAGGAGGATAGTGTGATCTGTAGGAGTGTCTGGGTTTGCATACTGTCCCATATGTGGTGGGGTCAGATGCATCTCATGTTGGGTGTTCATTACCCCTTGGTGTGGTATCAGGTTTTGTAACACAGCTGGGGGGGGTTGTTGCACATATTGTTGTGGGGCCTGCTGGGAAACATGCGGTATTGGGGGACGTTGTCCATTTCTGGATTCTTTCATCCGTTTAAAGTCAGGGATTTGAGAGCAATGGTGGGTATAATGGCCATATCACCGCAAAGGTCACAAGGGAATTTTGTCTGAAGAGTGTTGTTATTCTTCCCTTGGCGTTTGTTGTTATTGTCCCCTTGGGGGTTCTAGTTCCCCTGGTTCTGGTTCCCCTAGTTCTAGTTGCCCCCTGCTGGTTGGTTCTGTTGGGGGTGGTTTTGGTTCCTTCCTGGTCCTGGGTTATTATTGTTTCATTTTATTCCTTTCTTTTTGGAATTATTCAACTGATGGGTCATATTTTTCATATTCAGTTGTTCAAAATTTTGATATTTTTGAAAAGGGGAGGGTTGAACAAAATTAACCCCAGTGTGTGGGTGTCCTGGTGGTGGAGCCATGGGTTGTGGAGGGCCAAGAAATGGAAAGTATTGATTATTTTGGGGTAATGATCTGTAAGGTACATAGGAAGGTGTGGCACTTTCACTAGTGCTTAGGGTGTAAGCAAATGTAGAGGGGGTACCAGAACTTGGTTGGGTTGGTGGGCGTACTGGGGGTGTCGGGGGGGTCCACTTATGGGTGGAGGGAGGACAACATGATATGGTTGTGGATAAGGGGGAGGAGGATAATAAGGGGGTCCTCCATATACCGGCGAATATTGAGGTGTTCCATACATAGTTGTTTGTTGGAGGTGTGGATTGTGGTCTGTAGTGGTACCAATCAATCCATCCATAGAGTGAGACATCCCAGGTTTGTCCTGGCCAAATGGCACGAGTCTTGGGGTGTCAGGTAGTACCGTATATAACTATCCTGACTGTGAATAAATGAGTTCGAATTGTTGATCCTTGCTAATGGATTCTTCTTTAGACTAGGGGAAGGTTGTGGCCACACCCTTGGCAAGGAGGGAAATAAGTGATTTGAGAAACCAATTAAGGCATTTTTGCTTGGTGGCTTCTTCTTTGCATAAACTACGTCGTCGACGCCATTTGTGAATGTGGTCAGCAATGTGTGTAGCAGAGGTTTGTTTAAACTCTGAGAGTAGTTCAAGACCATTGTCATGATGGATTGGTAGTTGAAAGAAGGTCAAAAATGCTTTGGCCAAAGATTCAAAGGTCACATGAGACCCAGATTGTTCTTCTACATACCACTTGGCTAATGGGTCAGTGAGTGTGCATTGAAATAACCTCAACCGAACAGATTTGTCCATGATGTTGTTTGAAGAGCACCATAAGTGGAAGGTCATGATATGGTTGGTCAGGTCATCTCCCTCTTTTCCTTCAAACTTGGAAATGTCTGAAGGGAGTTTGGTAGGCATTGTGGCCCATGTGGGGTCATGCAATATAGGATCATTGGTGAGCTTAGTCATATTCGGTATGTTGAGAGAATCCAAATATGGCATTTGGGGTTGTGGTGGGAGAATAATTTCCGTCATGGTGGGAATGTTTTGTCTGCCTGGCCCCTGAAGAGGGTTCATTCCAACCATGGTGTGAATGGTTTGTGTACCCAACCCATGAGGGGGGCTAGGTGGGGTTGTACTTCCTCCTGGGGAAGAAGTGTGCCCCCCACTTCCTTGTAAAGGAAAGTGGGTGGATGGTTGACCTTGGGAAGTGGACCCAAGTAAAGTGGAACCAAGCAAAGCGGATCCCAAGACAGTCACACTCACAAGAGTGTGAGAAGGTGGAGTCGATGAGTTGGCAAGACTGGGAAATCCCCCTAGAATGGGAGGGAGATTTAGCAAGCATCTAGAACGATGGGGATTCTGTGGGTCCCCTATGATGTCCGAATAGAAAAGTGTATGTGTGCAAATGGTGATGAGAGCAATAAATGAACAAGAGGCTTTGTCTATGATTTTTGTACCTTCACAATATATCTCACAATCATATGTAGTCACAAGAGCATCATACATAAATCAACTAATAAAGAAGCATACATGTGGGTAGGTGGTTTTTGTCTGCATGGGAGAACAAAGAAAACAAATGCTTGTGTCCTAAAAGACGTAACGCCCTTCCTCTCAAATAGCATTAGACCTTCCAATAGTACTCGACAGTGGGGCCTAAAGCCACCGAAAGAGAAACTAGTGAAGGATGAAGTAATCAGTTATAATGAGGGATAGAGGGTGCATATCTCGAAAGAGCTGGCGATATTTCCCAATAGCCGCACAAAATCCAATCATGGTGCAATTGTAGCCCATAATTTCCACCTGGGTAGATGTCCTAAAATTTGGTCACTAGGTACCTTAGTCAAAGTGCGACATTTAGATTTTCGGCCTAAGAAATGGGTCACGGGCTGGATCTCATCCAAGAGGTGGGTTCCTCAAGGGGGGATGCACAGAACAACTGGACCTCGGCCTTCAACCCTTAATGGGTATCTCCCTGCCTTATCCTGTAAGAACACTTGACTTGGAGGATTTAAAGTTCCCTATTTGACACTTCTATTGTTTGAAGATGTGAGAACCAGATAACGAGGAGTTGTTTGGATGCCTATCCCCAAGATCCTACCTAGGCTAAAAAAATTCTTTTGGCACCTCCTGTGGAGGAAAAGTTAGTATTTTTTTAGAAAAAATTTAGATGTGGTTGTTTGAGAGATTGGGGGTGTGAACTAATCACGTTGAAATTAAGTGGGAGTGGATAGTTTCGTCAAGAAAAGGGTGGGGTGTTTCAAGATCCCTTTGGAGGAAACTTACTTCAACCTCCACATTTCGAGATGGAAACTATGTGAGTGAGTAGTGACTTTGTGTGTGAACAAGTGAAAGTGTTCCAAATTTTTAATAATTTAGGTGTCACCTTGCTGCATGTGGACTTTGTGTGGTCCTTACAAGTCTTGATTACCTAATTTACTAAATGTCATTGGTACAACCTTGCGGAATTTTAAATTTCGTAGAGAACTAGCATGTGGACATATGGGTCCTTACCAATCCTTTAACCCCCTAGTGTGATTTAATCTAAGAAATCTTCAAAAACTATCCTAGATTGTGGACATGTGGGCATGTATGAGCCCGTTACAAAACCTTTAAACTTCCCTAGTGATGTAGTCTAAAAAAAGTAAATTCAAAAACTATCCTATCTTTGTAGCATGTGGGCATGTATGGGCCCTTACAAATTTAAGATGTGTTTGAAAAGAAAACTAAGAGGAGTCCTGAGGGGTCTGTTGTCCTCTCCTAAAGATTTTGTCTTTAAGGGAGATGAAATTTTCCCTCAATCGTTTTTCTAATTCTCAAGATCGCTTTATGGTGCGAGAGAAGAGCATACTCAAAAATTGACGTTCAATTTTTGGTCCCAATGCAAGTAGTTATATTTGTGATATAGAATGATTCCAACTTATCTTTAATCAAAGCAAGCCATCCATGTGGCAAAAATGAAAGCAAAAAGAGGATAAATATGGATTTTAACCCCCTAAGTGCCTATGTTTTGACTAACCCTTCATGTGGAGAGGGAATCTAAGTGTGGTGCATATTATAATCTACATAGAATCAAACTTAAGAAGGTTATGGGCCTCCAACAGATCACAAAAACCCTTACAATGTATAATTTTATGGAAACAGAGGTGCATTGGGTGCCAATGCACAAATTAAAAACGACCTTTTGGCGCAGTGCGCAGAATGTGCTGAAAAACACAGTGGGTTTGGCACATGTGCTTGGAAGACGCGACCATGGGTTAAAAAACCCATGCACTTTCTATTACACGGCCGTGAAAGAAATTTCGGATGAAATTCTCTCGACTCAACTATGAATTTATCTTTTTGCAGGCAGGCATGGGTTGGTTATGGTTCCTGCAAGTTAAATAAACCAAAATGAAGTGATCAAACAACCCAAATGGAAGGGGAATTGATACCAATCCCCAGCGGAGTCGCCAATATGTTGCGTCCCTTTCGTCACCTAAATGAGCAAAATAAGGATGCTTACAAGTCCAGTTGGGTTAGCTGGACAAGACAGTAGTGAATGCGAGAGTTGGAAACATCTAGCATAAGAAATAAACAAAGAACTAAAGCTAATAACAATAAAAGAAACTAAACTAGAGTGCATAGGTGGAATAGAACAAAAAATAAACAACATGCATGCCACCAATGGATAAGTTTTATTTGTGGGAAAACACCAAAGATAAAGGGAGACTATGGGTCCCCTCTTCCTCCAAGGGAGGGCTCTTGAACCCCCAATGATTGAGCTCTTCTTACAAGTAACAAACTAAAAGGAAATGGTGAAGAAATACAAATCCCATTCACTCAAGAGGTGATATGAATGGCTAAATGAAATGGTGCTTGTATGCTCTTGATGAGGAAAGATGATCCTCCAAGAGAATATAGGAAGCATAACAATACAAATGAATTCCTTCAAAATATAGTGCACCCATGGCCTCTTTTTATAGCAAAGCTTTGAGGCATTATTCAACTAGTCTTTAGTGTGAACAAGGGGCTCTTTAGGGCACCCTTAGGTCTTTGACTAGCACCCCACTCGGATTCAGCTCAGATTTGGGTGTCAAATCGACTTGGGAGATGAACCAGAAGTGGGTGGAAGGCCGACCAAAATCATAAATGAGTCGTTCGGAGGTGTCTGTGGCTTTTTGCATCCACAGTTGTGCATCGGGCACATATGCGTTTTTCTTGCGTTATTCAACTATTGCACATGCGCGTGCGACCTTTCTATCCTTAGTGCATGCTGATTTTTTAATGAGTTGTATAGTTTTGTGCCCTTTGGAAATGCATTTTCTAGGCCATGGATGAACTAATGGGTGTTTTGAAGATGTTGGATTCCTGTAACCATTTGTGGATGAAATTCCAGTGATAACACTTATTCACCCAATGGGATCGATCATTAGAACGCCTTTCACCACTTTGGAGGATTATTTGAGTGAAAAAATCAAGGATAATTAAAATCGTCGATAAGCAAGATTAATAATCTGAGGAAAAAAAACACTCGATGAAAGGACTTCCCTATTGATAAAGTTCTAGGAAACTAACTAAAAATTGACCCATGCTAACATATTACATTATTATCCCACGCATGGGAGCGGACATTCTGAGTAGAAAGAAAGAAGTTTTGGAGGCCCAATTGCCCTGTTGAGCCATAAGTCCTCAAAATATGTTGTACCGCAAGGTACATGACGTTGACCCCTAGTTAAATAGGTGGTCAATAGATCCCACAACAACAACATATTTGAATACATTTATTGTTTCATAATCTTAGATATTATTAGTTTGTTCCAGGGAAATAAATGGGCACACATAAAGTCATAACACTAACCATGGTGATTGTTAGAACAAAGTCACCCTTAGAACATTGATTGCATCAAATTTGAGTGAGAGAGACGTGGGCCCATTTGAATCCATCTTAGGTACATTATTCATATGCACTTTGAAATAACACCCTACAATTCATAAAATATGAAATTGGATAAAAATACCACTATTATAACTATCTTGAAGCCTTGTGGTTGTGCCAGAATGAAAGCTAGAAACTGCTTTATTTCCTTCTAGTAAAAGCACAAGTGCAGAGCCATCAACAACATTAAAATACACTTATTATTGCATCATTGTGTATCTTATTATCATGTTACAGAGCCAATAAAAGGGCACATACAAAGAAAGGACACTAAGCATGGTGCTTTTTATGACTAAGGCACCCCTAGAGCATTGATTTTATCCTTGTGCTTATGCTAGAAAGAAAAGTAGAAACCACTAGCTTTCCATCTAGCACAAGAATAAGTGCATTGCTAGTGACAACATCATAACACTAACCTTGGTTTGGGTGAAATCACCTCCTTTCTTTGTCTAGAGACAAACAAGTGTAGCTCATCATGCAAGGGAATCAAAAGTGGGATTAAGGAAAAGCATGTTCATATTGCTACATGGGCTTGCGCTAAAAGGGCATGTGAAGAAAAAGTAACCCTGAGCAATGGCACATACTTGTTCTTTTTCCTAAGGAAAGCTAGTGACTACTAGTTTTCCATATATGACAAGAACAAATGCAGATCCCACAAAAACATTAGATTTGAGTATTGATAGGTTCAAAGCCACAACTAAATAATACACACATAGCACACACCATTTTTGAAAAACAAGGACACAAGGAGATATATGCTCCAATTCCTCCAAAGGGGAATATTTTTATCAATCAACCATTCACGTGTGTCTATCTAGTGTACAAATGGTCCCTTTTATAACAATAGGTGACCATAACAACTATTACATAATTAGATGTTTGGTTCAAACCATCTCCATAACTATCTCCACAACTTCCTCCACAATATCTCCGTGAATCTCTCAACTCATCTATATCAATCTCTCAACAAATATTCATATCCCTAATACCTCTCATTTCTCCTCATCTCTCACTCTCACGTAGACTTTCTAGAATTAGTCTACTGTTGAAATTACTAAGACAACTAAGAGGGGGGGTGAATCAGTTGTTATTGTGATTAAACAATTTTAAGTCTATTAAACCATTCTTAATCTTTCTTCAAGTGATCATCAATATTATACAACATATGGACAACATAAATAATGAGCATCAGTCACACATAAGATATACACAGAGACAGATTTTCAGGAGGAAACCCATAAAGGGAGAAAACCTCTTCTTCTTAGAAATGATAGGCAGTCTTTTAAGTTATGTACATCATCTATGTTTGAGCACCAACTCAAAGTGAGGCTACTACCTCTGTTTTACAAGCTCCAACTTGTTGAGAGCATCAACTCTCTAGTTTCTCTAGCACTGACTAGAAGGAAGCACCAACTCCTTGAGTGTTCCAGCACCAACTGGATGGAAGCACCTACTTCCACTTATACAAGCACCAACTTGTTTGAGAGCACCAACTCTTTGGTTTCTCTAGCACCGACTAGAAGGAAGTACCAACTCCCTTAGTGTTCCAGCACCGACTGGATGGAATCACCTACTTCCACTTATATAAGCACCAACTTGTTTGAGAGTAGCAAATCTCTGGTTTCTCTAGCACCGACTAGAAGGAAGCACCAACTCCCTAAATATTCTAGCACCAACTGGATTTATAAAAGCACCAACTTGTATACAGAAAACTCAGTGTTTTCCCGAGCACCACCCTGCCACCCTGTTTTCTAGCCACAACTAGATGGAAGTTACAACTCCCAATATTCAAGCACCAACTCGAATATCAGAGGACCATAGTCCTCCCTAGCACAACCCTACCTCCCTAATTTCAAATAAATGATTTAATACCCAACAACACAGATAAATCGATTCTTACCACATCTTCTTTGTTCTGTAAATCTGGTCTGCTTCCAACTGTTCTGCAATTCTTCTCTTCCTCTGTCTATTCTGCAATTCTTCTCTTCCTCTGTCTATTCTGCAATTCTGCTCTGCTTCAAGCTGTTCTGCAATTATGCTCTTACTTTTGTATGTTACTCATCTCTGATTTTTATCTCACACTGCGCATACTGTCGGTCTCACACTGCACATACTATAATTTTCCCTTTCTTACAGTTCAACTCATTTTTCATTCAGAACAACCAACCACGCACAGTCACTGCATGTTTCTTTTATACACTACAACCCCTTCAGTTACCCCTCAAACCCTAGAACAACGCATCAGCAACTGAAACACCAATCTTCCAAGAACCATGATTCGGTTCTGCTAACTGAATCGTAACTGATCAATTAATCATGAAGAGAAACAGTAGCCCTTTGATCATATTTCCAAGTATCCAACACCGTTGGATTACAAGCACAGGGTCTTGCATTGATTTCACCATTTTGCATTTCGGTGATGAAGGGTCTCGACACTCCAAGTCGTGATTGCCAAGACTCCAATATGGAGCTTAACACCGCTAGCTTCTTCCCCTCACGTGACCACCAGAAGTGACCACAGGTTGTGCCAAAAGGCACTTCGTATTTCGTGAACTTATGAACTTCATCGAGCCTGATCAACGGTCGAGATCTCCAATGATCCGACGGTCCAGATATCATCGTGATCTTGCATATCGCGATTCCTGTGATGAAGGATCTTGATACTCCAAGTCACAATCGCCGAAATAGAGCTTGGCTTCTCTATCTCTGCTCTCTATCTCTCGACAATGTGACCACGAGATATGACCACTCGCCAATCAAATGAGCACTTCGCTCCTTTGGCTTTCTAGTTAGCGAAATTTTAATCCCTCGCCACATGTCCCTCTTGGATCAATGGTCAAGATCTTATCGCGATTTCGCAACTTCATGGGCCTTCATCATGCCTAATCAACGGTCCACGATCTCGTTGATTCGACGATCTAAATCTTTTCATGATCTCGCATATCGCAAGTTCCCACACCATGCTCCGTTGAATCCTCCAATGTGCAAGTCAGCGAAATTCCAATCTCTTGCCACCTGTCCTATGACTCCAACGGTCAGGATTGTTATCACGATTTTTCATATTGCGAGTTCGAACCTCTTTCCTTTGGTTTCCCAATCTGTGAAACTCTGAAATGAAACCTTTGTCGTGATTTGATTGTTTTCCTCCTTCTGAGCTTACACTGTTGATCTTGCCATTATCGCTATGTTATTGATCGTGTTGATCTTCGCCATCTGATCGTGATGATCTTCGCCATCTGATCGTGTTGATCTTTGCCATCAATGACAAACAAGCATACTCTACCTCTGTCTAAAAAACATACCAACAATCTCCCCCTTTGGCATTGATGGCAACCCCTTAAAAAACATGCAACTATACCACTGTAGCATCCTTGAAATTACCGCACTTTCTCCCCCTTTGACATCAATGTCAAAGAAGAAACACACTCCCCCCGAGTTGTTACGATACATACTCCCCCTGTTAACTATGAGCAGCTTAGAAATATTCAATAAGTACTCCCCCTAATAAGGTGAAAATATTAGACGAAAGAAGTTATAACCCCCAACTTTTGACGAAGATATCCAAAAGGGGTCGTTGCTAACGGTTTAGTAAAGATATCAGCTATATGTTCAGTGGAAGGAATATAATTCACTTGAACAATTCTATTTGTAACTTGTTCTCTGAGAAAATGGTATGTGCTTAGATTTTGAATGAAGTATAGGATTCTTATAGAGACTGATGGCACTGGTGTTATCACAGTGAAGTGGAATGGGATCAGTGTAAGTTACCTTCAAATCTACAAGAGTTTGTATCATCCATAAAATTTGTGTGCAACAAGTAGCAGCAGCAATGTATTCTACCTTTGTAGTTGATAATGAAATGGATCCTTTCTTTTTACTAAGCCATGCTACTAATGAGTCACCCAGAAAGAATGCTCCTCCACTGGTGCTTTTTCTCTCATCAACACAGTTTGCCCAATCAGCATCTGAATAAGTAGTTAACTGAAAGTTATGATTTCTAGGATACCACAGACCGTAATTCATTGTGCCTTTCAATTACATCAATATCCTTGTTACCGCTACTAGATGACTTTGTTTAGGAGAAGACTTATAGAGACCTACCATTCCAACAGCTTGCATTATATCAGGATGGGAAGCTGTGATGTACAGAAGACTGCCTATCATTGATCGGTATGTCCTTTGATCAACATTGGGTGGCATATCATCTTTACTGAGCTTACAACCAACCACCATAGGTGTACTAACAGGAGAGGAATCCTCCATCTGAAATTTCTTCAACATCTCTTTCAAATATTTTTCTTGAGAGATAAATATTCCTGCA
>JZKD02S1672851.1:60313-105070 GCA_000966675.3 Picea glauca | reverse complement strand
CAATGATTTCCAAAGAAATATCAAGTGACACGAGAGATCCCTCTTTGAGTTGAGCAGGCTAGTGCTTCAGCTCTAAAGTAGGTTGAAACGGTTACCTCTATCGTTTGTCTATCAGTCAGACAAAATTTACAAAGTGCTAACAGGGTGCACCTTTCCCATGACTCTAACCAACTCCTCGTCGCGTCGTCACACCAAAGTTTCAACTTTACCAATTAGTTGCTTATGTTGCAAGGTATTGCATGCCTTACACTTAGCATTTTTTTCAAGTCTTCAATGAGGGTATTCTCGGTGCGTCACACGCCCAATACGTCTCACTCACTCATTATAAGAGTGAACCCCTATGTATGTCGAGCTCACTACTTAACCTATCATTTTGTTGTCCGATCTCGGTCGCTCGCATGGTGCGAGGGCACCCACCTAGGCTTAGCACCAAAGGCCTTACACCTACTCCCCTAAGGTTGTCAAGAAGGCTTCACTCATAGCATAGTTAAACTACTTGCCTCTCCACTCTCTTGATAGTTTTGCTAGATAGTTGGATTTTTTCCCAAGACAACGCATAGATCAGTCCCTTCAGTGTAGGGTTATCTCTAGATTGACTCCTTTGTTGCGATTGATGATTCTATTAGGGAACCATCTTCTTCTTCCTTCCCTCATTCTAATTCTAGCTCTAATGTGCCTTGATATGCTCCCTCTTTCCCCTAGTTTGACTAGAGAGGGGTGGTCATTTTTGGTTTTGTTTTGTCATCAACGTATTATGTTTGACATGGGTATTGTATCTATATTATTTTTGGTTACTATAGTTTAGCACTTTAGCTATTTTTATTTTTCATAGATTAGTGATAGGAGTTTATTTTGCACGCCCACCATGTACTTGAACTACATTGTACTTCTAAGTCTCGTTTACTTAATGTTGTAGTCATTTATAGGAAGGATATTAATAAAATCATTTTATTAAACAATTTTTATGAGCTGATATGCACACATGATGTCATGCAATGCATCTTAGCTAAGTTTCTAACATAAAAAATCCTCATGTAATATGCAACGCTTGTCCATTGTACCCAAATGCTTTGCTCTGCAAGTTCGACCTGTAATCACTTGAATCAGGGACACGGTTGATTGCAAATGTTTTCCAAACCAATTCAAACAATGCAAAGGACTCAGAGTGGTAATGGATGGATATTGAAGTTCAGATCCCAAGTGAACACATGAGCCCCTAAAATGGAAAAATGGACTCTAAGTTGATGTGGTATTTCAGCAAGAGGCTGAGAATCCTGTGGTAACAAATTTTGTTTGAAAAAGTGTTTAAATAAGAGATCATATCATAAATTTTTCTTACCAATTGATGGGATAGACACAAAGGACACAAGACTTGCTCAATAATGTTGTATTCATTGTTATCCATAAATTGAATGAATGTACATGGAAGACAAGGTCCTTTAAATAGAGATAATGACTATATTCCTAAGTGCCACATGGCATATTCTAATGTCAAACTAATAGTACATGAAAAGTGTTGCACTCAAGATCTTATGAGTGCCATGTAACCTTTTCTAATGTTGCACTAAAATTACAAGCAACATGTTAGACTGAGCATTTGTTGCCTAACTATATCTAGCCCCATAATTGTAGGGATGAGGTGGAATCGGTCACTTGTCTAGTATCTACTAATACACTTACAACATCAAAAGAATGTACAACATTTGTACACTATGGTCAATTCTTACGATACAAAACAAGTAGATCAAGGTAGTCATCATCTCCTACTATGTCAAAGTTGAATGCGCATCTGAAAATTTGATTTATTGTTTCTAGTTTATTAAAAACTTCAAAGATAAAGGTCAAGAGAATCTTTTCAAAAAATGAGAGTGTTTGTTGTCTATTTGTATCATTTCATTTTGATTATTCAACAACCACTATCAAGTTCATTGTCGGTAGAGTACATGGTCTATTGCTTGTAATGGATGGAATTTTTTTGTTGGTCCCCTTTTAGAGATCGGCATATATCTTATGTTATTTTCTCTATGCCAGTTAACCACATATTTATCATTCTTTATGGTGCTTGTCTTGCCAGGTTTCTCTAAGTTTGTTCTATATTTTATTATTTTTTTAGCGTCCTAAAGTATACGAAAGGTAGTTAGGTCCAACTTCTTCTATTCAATCCCATAATCTTCATTTTGATCTCCCAACTTGGTAATAAGTTACTTTCCACATCTCTGGGGCATCTTGTGAAAGTACTTGCTTGTAGGGGGATCCTGATAATCTACTTTTTTTTAAAGGAACTAAAGGAAATTGTTATTAATATCATAAAGTTACCAAAATCAAAATAAACATCAGAATACATATCCCTAACACACTTCTAATCATCAAGCTCTAACTTCCTTTCCAAGTGAAAATCCAGGAGTGGGAGGTACCAATTTTTTCGAAAACACCCAAGGCCTGCATCTAATCATAAAAGTTAAAACATATAGTGGCTTATCACCCATCCATATTCCTATATTGGTGTGACTATGAGAAATTCTTGAAGATCTTCTAAACTCAAGTGCCTAAGAAGGTACAATTGTAGGGAAGATACTTTGCTTCCACAATGGTGTTTCTGTGGGATTCTTCATAAACACTGAACCACATGTGTGTAGAATAACAACATAAATTCAATAGCTTCAAGTTTCCATACATTTCACCATGGAAAATTCCCATGTAATCGTCACCCTTTGTAAACGACGTCTTAAGACTATTGTTGGAAGATTAATATTCATTGTTGTATGGCAGCTAAGGAACCTAAAGCTATGCTCATTACCAAAATGATTAAGGTTCAACATTTGACAAGTCAAATAAGACACGCCTTTAAGCACAAAAAAAAGGCCTCCTATAAACCCAACAAACTATATAGATCCCATAGGAGCTCAACCTTGAAAATGCTAGGACAAACTTTGAGAAGATTAGTTTGAGCACATCATGATGACCAGAAACCTTTCAAATAACAACAAAACCCTCCTTGTGACTAAAAAGATGCAACTTTAAATGTTAGTATGCATTAAACCTTATGGAAAAAGGAGAAAGCTCAAGATGAGACTTCCTTTGCCATTAGAGCTACTGTCAATCTAAGGGAGAAAATTTGTTCCTCGCATGTGAAGGCTGAACCAGAATTTACTAGTTCAAGGACCGCAATAAGCACTGGGAAAGATATCATAGCTTCAATCAGCATGCCATTTCTACTAAAATGATCTTGACTATCCATTTTTCCACTTAATTTTTTTCAGGCATTAGAAAACAACAAATTGCAATTACTAAAACACAATGCACATTCTTCTAGCAGACATTAATGAGTGTTTTTCCTTGATGATCCTTCTTAACCTTTGTTTTCTTCTTCCAACTGTCTTTGTGTCTTCAAATTTTTGGTATCATGAAATTGGTTGAATAACATTTATATTGTGCTTGATTTGACTTCGCCCTATCTCATTGGGCTATTGTCTCTCATGACATCAAATGAATAAGTATCTTAGTAGTACATGGCTGGAAAGAATATACGAAATGAGATCGAAGAGTTTCATTTCAAGAAAGTATTAAGAAAGAAAATCCGTTGCTTGTGTCTTGCTCTACTTGCATTTTTTCTCCTTTTTGTCTCAATATTGTTTGTTGAGATCAACATGTCTTGTTGACAGAGGAACATTCAAAGCGAGCTGGAGCAAATAGAATCATGACTCAAACCATCGCGTAGGGAGTTTTCTATCTCTACCCTAAGCAGGTTAGTATGGGAAAATTTAAGAGACTAAATTTTGGAAGATTTTGTTTGAAGTCTTTTAAGTGCATGAATTATGAACTTTGTAGGCGACCAAGGGAGAGGTACAAAGAAAGAGAGAGTGGAATTCCTACTCAGGATGGTAGCTTAAGGCCTAGAAGTTATGGAAGCGCCATGTGTGAGAGTGGTACAAAAGCCCCTGCAACAACAACCAAAAGTCCTTCAACTGCTTCTCTTTTAAGTTCTAGTACAAACTCATCTACACCAACAATTGTGACTAACAGTTCCAGAGCTTATGCACAATCTTCATCTTTTTTGTATGCCTGGGAGCATGGTGATGAGTGAGCTTATGATGATATTTTTTATGGTAATAGAGATAATGGTGATAGTGGTAGCATTGGTTACCTAGAGGTTGGGTCAGTCATGGATATTATGACTACATGAAACTTTGGTGATGCACACAAGCAAGGTTCTTGCCATACCAAACCTAGAAAAATAATAGAGGGTAGAGGAAGAAATGTGAGGCGTGAGGGAAAATAAGAAAGAAAACAAGGTTAATTCTCCATACTTAAAATATGTTTTTTTCCTGACTTGGCATCCAAGTTTACTAAATGAAACATTTACATTGCAGCATTGGTGGGTGTGAAATTTCCTATATTTATGTGTTGCCTTTCAAATTCCTTATTAGTCCCTGCCTAGGTGAGGGACTATAGCATTCGCATAGCGGTCAACATCCTTTGACTGCCTATTAACCGGTGTGTTTTGTGACATTATTTAGTTCGTTTTGGAGATGGTTGAATTGGATAACCTATGTTCCCAACTACCATGTCTTATTTCCTTTTTAATTTTCAATTTTTAATACCAACAAAATTATTTTTCTAATTTTCTAATTTCACTTACTCAATTTATGATTGGTTAAGGGCATTGCAATTTGACTTTATTGCCCTGGTGTAAGAGAATTTATTTTTGGTCTTTTTATAATTAAAAATTAATTAAAAAAACAAATACTAAAAATTAAGTTAGTGGTGTACATAGTTTACTACAGTCGAGGTTTGGGTGTAGGCTTTGGCAGTTGAGAACACTGTATCACCGCCAGTTGCTTACCATTGACACTATATCACCGCTAGTTGCTTACCGTCGACACTATCCCATCACTAGTTTCTTACCACCTCAATCGCCATGTATGCCTTCCCACTTGTTCCTGTATATACACAGCATATAATGCCTTTCATTGTGTAATTTTATATTTCGATTTACACAGCAATCATGGCAGAAGAAGAGGGAAGTTGGTGCAAGGGTTCCCTCTATTATGCTCTTTCAATAACAATCCCTCTACCCTTTATTATGCTCTTTCAAGAACATCCCAGTAGATGTTGCCAATGGCTCCATGTCGATTCCAGCACGAGCTTCGGGAAGACGCTCGCTTTTTTTGTTCCTTTGAGACGTTGTCCTTCTTTGTTCCTCTGGTGGAAATTCTTCAAGCGCCTCACCGACTCTCTCAAGTCTCAGTTGAATATCTCTTCAATCAGAATTTCAGGTAATATAAAGCTCTTCACATTTCACAGTAAAAGCACATTGATCATTAGAAAGCTTAACATAAATTTTTAAACATTCTTCATATTTATTTTTAGTCGTCTTCCTATTCATCGACTAGAAATCACAAAGACTATCAATTTTGGCTATTTACTTGTAGGAAATATAGGTCAACAACAATCATAGTACTTTACAATTTATACAAATATGTAAACAATGGCTAGTGACGGCGTAGACCTAGTTTTGATTCACGGCTAGTGCAATTATCAGGCTATGGAATGGTAATGGTAATGAATTTATGTATGAAAATTGATTATGAACTTTGAATCAGCTAAAAAAACTCCATGAGGTGCAGCTACATCACTGATGGAAGTTATAAAGATGAGCAGATAAATAACAAGGAACCCAAGCATTACATGTCCCTTTGTCAAGAGAAAGTTCAACATCATTTCCTCTATTGATATACTATTAGTAGCCCAATTGGGTACACAGTTTGTTTGGAATGGCACGTTCACGGGATTAGGAGGTGAGGCAACCATTGTTGTTGTTGCAGCTACCAGTAATAGTCGCACTAGTATGGGCACCATCTTTATCAGCAATGCCTGGAAAAGAAGCAGCCAATTTAAAGTACGATAAGAACACAACATTAAAACAATCTGATATGATAATTTGAATCATAGTTAGGACAAGTTAAAACAGTCTAATATGATAATGTGAATCATAGTTAGGACAAGAAGGTTAGATGATTGGGCATTCTCCATCTAAAGTGTCTTTGGCCACGCCTACAACAAAAAGAGCACTGCGAAAAAAATGGTATCAAAGCAACAATAACCAGTTTGAACCAGTTCGAGTAGTCGCAACACCTTCAAGTCTGTCATTTACAATCTGTGTAAATGATTTCCTGTAAATCCAACATAAATACTCTGTAGCGGGGTACTTATTGCTCGCTAACTAACACAATGCAGTGACTCGAGTCCGATACATTCAATCCTTTGACTCCAATTTACCCAACACATTTGTTGAATTTCAATATTCTAGTGTGTGTACGGTCGGGTAAGACAAACGGAAAGGTTCACGCCATAAATGAATAGCCTAATACGAAGCAAACTATCTGCCAAACACCGTTAGAGTGATGAATAAGAGAAAGTGAACCCATTAAATTTCATAAGCCCCCAATATAAAACCATAAGGTTATTGAAATATGGGCAGAGAATCAAACTTATATCACATGACTGTAAACGAAACCATAAAATTTTCAAATTTCCTAACAGAAAACCATAAGGCTTTTAAGATTCCGAGAAGAAAACTAAGGTCATTGGTCTTTCTTTCTGGTAAAATGTCCTAGAGCTTTAGAACTTGTGTTTATTTCCATTGTATTTTTTCTATTGAAATGTCGAACACAATAACTGAGCATCCTGTTGTCAAAATCTTCGCCACCCAAATGTGTGTCCCCTCCGACATACTTCACCTCAAATTTACCTCTCTTGACATTAACAATGGATACATCAAAGGTGCCTCCCCCTAGGTCGAAAATCAAGACAATCTTCTTTCCATCGGAGGAATAAACCTCTGTACCAAACCTATAAGCTATGGTTGTGGCAGTGGGTTCATTAATAATTTCCATGGTGTTAAGACCGACAATGGTAGTTGCGTCTCTAATAGAATTTCTATGAGAATTGCTAAAATAGGTTGGTACAGTTATGACGGCATTCTCCACATCAAAGTTCGGGTATGTGCTTCGATTGTCATCTTTATTTTCGCTAATACCATCGAAGATATTTCCTCGGCTACAAAATTCTTCCTCTCGCCCTTGTAATCGACTTGGATAATGTGTTAATTGATTTGCTAGTGAAATAAAAAGTATTTCCACTTGAATGTGGCCCTTGAATAAACTAAGAATCGATCTGCCACATTGTGTTCCCATCCACACAATCCACCCGATCTGAACTAAGAATCGATTTCGATAGCTTTTTCTCCTCAAATCAAACCCTTGACCTGGTGGGCACGTCCAAGAGGCGGTGGAAACCCTAATGCATGCTAACAAGCAGGTGGATGAAGTTTAGCGCATTTGAAAAGGTGGTGGATACTATGTTGTTCATTTGGCTTGACACGTGACAATGTTATGAATATCGTGGACAACACCGAGATTGAACATTTTATCTATTTTTTAATATTTTATTTTTCTATTTTAATTTTACATGTAAATAGTTTTTCCTTATGAAGAACAAAGTATAAGGATTTCCCTTCCTGCAACATTGGCCTTCAGTCTTGTCATTTCATATATGTTAAACATGCAATATCAGTATCAAAATATCTAATCAATGGTATAAAGAAGATCATGCAGAAACATTGTATTTCTGGTAGAGTTCGGAGTACCAGAAGACGCAATTTTTCTAGACATGGTTCCTTGGTATTCAGGGATGTCAATTGATTTGGTCCAGATAGTTTTTGTCCTTTTGGTGGGGTCATTACATCATGATGGACCTTAGTACTTTGTAAATTCCTAGCAAACATGATTGTTTCAATCGACGACACACTTTCATGAGAAGGTTGACCATGCCAAGTGGGTGACAATAATTGAAGGTTTATGAATTGATGCATTTTTATTTCTGTTTATTTTACCTCTCTTAGGTAGAATGCCTCGCTAGATTATTAACAGGACTGGTGTAAATGGATTGATTTCAAGAGTGAAGCCTGAATGTCTTTATACGACTATGAGTCTTCTTAGTGTAAATACCTCTTCGATTGTGCTAGAAATTTTTTCCAAACATATCGATTAGGACATTGTATCATTACTATATTTTGGATATTACATTTGTATTTGGTGGAATTTTGTTGGTAAACCCTACAGTTTTAACCCTTCATATACAAGCCTTGAATATTTAACTTTACAGGATATGTATCCAGTAAAGTAATAGATATTCAAAAGCTCAATCACTCCAGTGGCATTTTTCTAATTGTATTTTGTGTTAGCAATTCAACAAAACTAACTGAAACCACTGGGAAACAAGTTGCTTTGGATAGAAATATGTAGTATAATCAAATTTCTTTGAAAGTGGGAACATCATGAGCTTTTTCTCCTTGAAAATTATGAATACATGTTGTCACAGGGGCAGACCTAGGGTTCAATGCTTCAACAGGGCACCAACAAAACCCTAATTATCAGCCCTTTTGGCAATGCCTGTGAAGCAGATGAAGTCTCACCCAAGGTAGAGGAAGGGGGGGTTGCAGGACTCATGTGTCTACAACCAAGCTGGGACACAGATCTGTGATTACAATACTTAACAGAGCACTTAGCCAACCCTATGAATTAGGTTATCATTCTCATGTACATCGTAGATTAACCCTTATTATAGAGCAACACAGTAATCATCAAAATCAAACACTTCTAATCACTTAGCACAGTACAGCATTAGCTCAGATCTAGCATTCATTTACATCATTAATCACTAAGCTATAACATCATATGCATTCATTATACATAAGAACAACAACACTAAGCAAATAACCACATAAACAACATCGCATAGAGCACATCAAAACACAGGATATACGTGATTCACCCCAGTGTGGGGCTATGTCCACCAACTTCTTCTTCTTCTTTATTAGTCTCTGATCTCCTTACATTCATCTGCTCCCGTGCTCAAAGCAACAAAGCCCAACTCTGTAGTGGATAGGTGATTTGCGCACCGCGCACTAGATCCACCTTCCTCAAAATTAGGTCAAGGCACAGAGCCAACTCCTCAGTAGCACAAAGCACTTACAACTTCTTGCACTAAACCAAAATCAACCCATCATGCACATAGCCACTAGTAGTCATGCACTAAGCCAGTTGCCATCTACATTGCTTAGCTACTACTTATTTATACAATTACAAAAATGCCTAAACACGGGTAAACCCATGGGCCAACATCCCATAACCTGTTACATAAACCCTAAAAATCCTTTGTTGTGTCCACAAGCCTGTAAAACAAGCAATATCTCACAATCTCTGCTTTTCCTGGGCACTCCATCTTCGACTAGCCTATCAAAGTCCCAAAAGTGGTCAAACACGACCAATGTTTCCTCAAAACTTGGTCAAGGGCCAACAGGCCCCTAACACTCACCTGTGACTCATCCCGAGTCCCTCAGATCTGGGTAGTGTTGCTTCGAAGGCCTCAAGCTGCCTCGACTTGTTGCTTTGCTAGAGCCTCCTGCTCTTTGAACTCCTGAATCACTTGCTCTGTAACAAGCCCTTCTAGGAGTTGTTCCATTATCGCAACTACTTGGTCTAGTGACGCAACCCCCCCTTTCTCTCTAAAGGGCCACTTGACCTCACATTCTTGAATCGTTGTAATACTGAGTCAGAGAGACTCCTTGGGCCCCTATGGGTACCTGAAATTGCTTTACCCACACACATAGGTCTCTTCTGCAAGTGACCACGACTATGACCATGGGTCTACCTCTTTCGCAGTTCGGACTTCAAGGATATCTTGAATCATTTTCTCAACTTTTCTCGAAGTACTCTTCAATGAGGTTCTGAACCCCTGCCACACATCTTCTTAGATTCGTCGACCCCACTATGGTTCGGACTTCGTGACCTCGTGAACTCTAGGCCTTCCATTCAAAACCTTTGATTTTCTAATTCCAGAACTCCTTAATCCATTGCCATGCACTCCGCAGTGATCAACAGTCGAGATTGAATCGCGACTTCAAACTTCACAACTCAGCCTTCATCAATTTTTCAACTTACCGAACCCCCGAAGTACTGAAATACTTCACGGTTTCCCTCCTTGCAACTTCACCAGATCCGATGGTTTGCAATCGTTCTCCTCCCTCTGAGGACGAATCTTTCCCATTGGCTTTGACGAGAAGTTCAAGGGCTCCTTTCTTTGAATATTTCCGCTGCTCTCCCTCATGAGCTTTCCTTCTTCATTTTTCCTTCGTTCCTCTGAACAATCTCTTCGACACTTAGTAGAGAACTCGATCTGTGCACACCTTGCGACAAATTTCCCTCCACACTTCAACTTTTTTGGATGAATTCGCACTCCTTGCGATTATTCTCCAACCACTTCTATCTCTCATGACTAAATCACGATATCGTTCCTAAACTTTTGAGTCTGAAAACTCTGTCACGCACTCCTTGTATATGTCAATGCACTCCTTGCATACATACGAGTTTCACTACCTCCCATGAGCCTTCAAGTCGAAACAGACTCAATCATGCACTCCTTGTGAACACTATGCACACCTTGCACTCCCTCACTAAAGAGAGTGACTGAAACTTATCTACTCCTCACAATGACTTATACATTCAACAAGCAAATGCAGTCATGGATTCAAGAACAAAAATAACAGAGAATTGAAAAATGACAGAGATTCTACCATTCATTCAGATAGACACATAACCATACACATTTGGGACAATGTTCCTCTGTTATATTCATCCAACTGAAACTTACATACATATATTATTCTTCACTACTCCTTAACCTATACAAGATAGATTCAGATGATGCTCGGTTCTCCTTTCTCCACAACAACTATGATCATCAACAACAACTATCAACAACCCTTACTGGGCAATATTACAAAGATTTATACAAAGGGACTCTCTTGAGTTCTTCCCTCCAACTACTCTACGCTATCTTAATGAAATTGAATGTTATCAACTACTTAGCACTTATTACAATAAATATCGAGTCACACAGATCAGAGCGCAAGCTCCAAATTTGTACTGCGATCTGATCCATTAAAGCAAAATACATTTTCCCGTCAACACTACGTGATGGCTTAGCCTTCAAATATTTAAAGACATTTATAACTCAAAAAAAAAATTCAGATATCACATTAATATATTGATCGTTTGAAATTCAAAATATTTTCAAAACGTGCACTATTGCGCCCAACTGTCTTCCACGCTTATGCTTTGCTAGAAATGCTCTTGCATCATACTCCCTTGGCTGAAAAATTCATGGAATCCTGTCCATGAGCTCCTGCACCAACTTTCCCTACTTCTGGATTTCTGCTTCAATAACCCAGATGGCATCTTCTGCTAGTCTTCCTTTCCATTTCACCAAGTATTCAAAATACATCTTCCTTATGGTCTTCTTACCAACTCACTGATCTATTATCTTTTCCATCTGTGGCTTCTCTACTACAGGCATTTGTTTCTCCCACTAGATCTTCCTTTGATATTCTGATCCTTCGGCTTTGTCTTTTATATAAGGATACAAATCTGCAATGTTAAATATGGGCGATATTCCCACATCTTCAGGGAGCTCTAATTCATAAGCATTCTCGCCAAATTTCCTCAAGATTTTTCATGGCCCTATCTTTTTCAATTTCAGCTTATTATATGTTCCCCTCGGGAATATTTCTCTCCTCGGATGTGCTAGAACTTGATCTCCAACCTCAAATTCAAGTTTCCTCCTGTGTTGATCAACTATGCGCTTGTACTCACTACTACTCTTCTTCAACTTATCCTTTATCTAATTGTGAAATTCCCACATCTCTGCAGTGAAATCTTCGGCTCTTGTGCTTCTAAACTCACTTTGTTTCAGATCCCTTAACTTCAAAACTCTTCTCGGATTAATCCCATACATGATTTGAAATGGGATTTTCCTAGTGCTCTTGTTCATTGAGTCATTATATGCAAACTCGACTTGTGCTAGAATCTGATCCCACTGATTATGGTCCTCAGTGACCAAACTTCTCAACAAATCTCCTAGGATTCTATTCACCACTATGGTCTATCCATCCATCTGTGGGTGATATGAAGAACTAAAGGATAGCTCTATCCCCAAATTTTTCCACAACGTTCTCCAGAAATGACCAACAAATTTGGTATCCCTGTCCGAAACTATACTCATGGGAAATCCATGGAGTCTCGCAACTTCTTTAAAAAACAAGTTCACAACAAGTGTTGCATCACTGGTCTTCTGGCATGGGATAAAGTGTGTCATCTTTGAAAATGTGTCCACCCACAAAAATATGGAATCATTTCTTCTATGTGTCCTTGGCAATCCCAACACAAAATCCATGCTTATTGCATCCCAAGGCCTCTCTGGAATAGGCAATGGTTGATACAACCCGATGTTATGTTTCTTTCCTTTGGCATACTGACAAATCTTACAATTGTTCACAAATCTCTTCACCTCCACTCTCATACCTAGCCAATAATATGAACTGACTAATTGGGCAAATGTTTTGTCATGGCCGAAGTGTACGGCTAGACCTCTGTTATGCTTTTCCTTCAGCGTATTCTCCCTCATCGAGCATCTCTGTATGCACAACTGGCATCCTTTGAACAACAACCCATCCTGAATCATATATTCGTCCCACTAGCTTCTATCTCTAAGCACAGCATTCACACATGCCTCATATGCTTCTCCAAAATCTAGATCATTGTGGTACATTTCCTTAAGGTGATCAAACCCCAAGGTCTTGACTTGAAATTCCTGTAGAATCAAAATTCTCCTGCTCAATGCATCAGTGACCATGTTATCATTTCTAGAAATATGTTTAATGACAAAAGTGAAATTTTGCATAAACTCTATCCACTTAGCATGTTTCTAGTTCAACTTCACCTATATGGTTATGAATTGCAAAGCATGATTATCGCTATACAAAACAAACTCCTTTGGTACGAGATAATGTATCCATTTCTTCAATGCTTGGATTATGGCATATAACTCTTTGGTATATGTGGAGTACTTCTTTTTAGCTTCATTCAGCTTCTCGCTGAAATATGCAACAGGTCTGTTGTCTTGACTTAAGACCGCTCCACTTGCAACTCCACTTGCGTCGCACCTTACCTGAAATGTCTTTTTGAAATCCAGTAAAACCAGGATCGGTTGTTCAGCTATCTTCTCCTTCAATATGTTGAAGCTCCGCTCAGCCTCTTCTATCCACTTGAAAGACTTGTGTCTTTTCTTCACTGTATCCATCATCTGAGCACTAATCCCGCTAAAATTCCTAATGAACTTCCGGTAAAAACTTGTTAACCCATGGAAGCTTCTTACCTCAAAGATACTCCTTGGTGACAACCATTATTTGATTGCTCTCACCTTTTTGGGATCCATCTTCAACTCATTTGAAGAAATCACAAAACCCAAATATATGAATTTTGATTTCATGAAAGAAGACTTTTTCAGATTAATCAGCAGCTGCTCTTGCTGCAGCCTCCTCATTACCAATACCAAATGTCTCAAGTTCTCCTCCTTACTCTTGCTAAATACTAGTATATCATCTAGATACACAATCAAGAACTTACAAATGAAATCCTTTAACACTTCATTCATCAGTATCATAAACCTGCTTGGGGCATTTGTTAAGCCAAACGGCATAACAAGCCATTCATATAACCCCTCATTCGTCTTGAATGTTGTTTTCCATTCATCACCTTCTCTCATCCTGATCTGGTGATATCCACTTTTCAAATCTATTTTTGAAAAATAGTTGGCTCCACTCAAGAAATCCATCAAGTCATCCATCCTCCGCAATGGAAATCTATATCTGATGGTGATTTTGTTTATGGCTCTCGAGTCCGTACACATTCTCCATCCTCCATCTTTCTTTGGACTTAACATATTTGGTACTGCACATGGACTCAAGATTTCTCTCACCAATCCTTTGTCTAACAAATCCTGAAGCTGTCTCTTTACTTCCTCATTCTCTTGAGGCGTCAATCTGTATGCTTCTTTATTCAGCAGGCTTGCTCCTAGTATCAAATCAATGTAATGATTGATGCTTCTGATAGGTGGCAATGAGTTTGACAACCCATCCACTATAATATCAGCAAAATTCTCTAGTAGCTCATGAACTTCCTCAGGAAAATCTTCCAACAAAGTACTGGTAAGGATAACCCCTGGTTTCCTCACTATAGCAAACTGCATCTCTTGTTCCTTATTTACTTCATTCAGGAGTTCCTTCCCACTCATGAGAAGTATGCTTAGTTGGCTTCCTCTTTCACCTTTTTTTCCTCAATTGGCAACAACATGTGTGTCCTACCATTCTTCTCTAAGGTGTCTGTATTCCTCCTCCCATCATGAATAACATTTATGTCATACTGCTAGGGTCTTCATAACAAAACATGACAGATATCCATTGGAATTACATCACATAGGATCTCATCCCTATATCCTCCTATTTAAAATTCAACTAGACATTGTTTAGTGACTGTTACCTGATGACCTTTATGCAACCATGAGACTTTATACAACGTTGGATGTGCAGTCGTCTCCAACTCTAGCTTCTCCACCATCTCCATGGATACTAAGTTGTCATTGCTTCCACTGTCAATTATCACCTTGCAAACTTTGTCCTTTGTTTTGCAAGTTGTCCTGAATTTGCACTGGCCTTTCAATCTCTAGCTCTTGCTTCAAAAGAACCTTCTTCATCATCAAGGATCTTCCATACTCCGTACCTTCTGTCTCAGCATCTCTCTTATGTGCTTCTGAGATGTGAGCTTCACTTCCTTTCCTTCTCTCGGGACAATCCCAAGACATATGTCATGTTTTTCCACAGGCATAACACCTAACTTCTCCTCCTCGACCTCTTCCTCTTCCTCTGGGAAAATAACTTCTACCACCACTCTGTCTTCCTCGGGAACTTCCTCCTCTCTCAGAGTGACTATGTGGTTTCTCCGCCTCATCCTTGGTCTTTTGTGCTTTATCTTGGGCAATCCTCTTGCCTATGTTCAAACTTCGACCTCTGTTATGTCGACTCTACCTCCTGGCCAACTTCTCTTCTGCTTTCAGCGTCATCTGACACACGTCCTCTATAGTCCTAATTGTCGCCATGTTGATTTCGTCCTGGATATCATAACTCAAGTCGTTAATGTATCTGGCAACTTTCTATTCGTCCCTCTCTCCCTGTCGATCTCTACTATTCAATTTGTAGAACTCTTCTGTGTACTCCTTCACGGTCAATCCTCTCTGTCTCAGGTTTTGCATCCTCTTGAATAGACTTATCTGGTAATCCTTGGGCATGAATTTTGCCTTCAACTTGGCTACCATTCAATCCCAACTCTTGATCTTTTTCCTGCCTTTGCTCCTCACGTCGGCCTGTAGTTCATCCCACCACAGTGTTGCATGTCCTTTCAACCTAGTGACAGCATGTCTCACCTTTTTCTCCTCTTCGACATCCTCATAGTCGAAATACGTGTCCATTGCTCGTAACCAATCAAGCAATTCCTCTGTGTCTAAATTTCCTTCATATATAGGGATGTCAATCTTTGCTCTGGCACCCAATTTGACAATTGCTTTCAGTAAGCGTTCTTCCTATGCACCCCCAGCTACAACTTCTTCTTCGACTTATACATTTTCAATTTTTGCCTCACTGACATCTCCAGCATATGGCTCTCTCCTTTGTGTTATTTCCATGGCATCCAACCTCGCACACAGTTCTCTCATCTCCCTTTACATATCTTTGTTGGCTACAGATGGATCAACACATCTTCTAAGTGGAATTGCGTTGACGTTTATCTCTCTCCCTACATAAGTCAATTCTGTATTCTTCTCTGATACCACTCTTGACACAACCCCCCCTTTCTCTCCAAAGGGTTGCTTGACCTCCTGGTCTTGGATCGTTGAAATATTGAGTCTGGGCGACTCCTTGGGTCCCTATGGGTACCCGAAATTTTTTTACCCACACACACAGGTCTCTTCCGCAAGTGACCACGGCTATGACCGTGGGTCTGCCTCCTTCGCGGTTTGGACTTTGGGGATATCACGAATCTTGTCCTCAACTTTTCTTGAAGTACTCTTCTCCAAGGTTCCAAACTTCTGCCACGTGTCTCCTTAGATTTTCCAGCCCCACTATGATTCAGACTTCGCGACCTCATTGAAATACTAAGTCTGAGTGACTCCTTGGGTCCCTATGGGTACCCAAAATTGCTTTACCCACACACACAGGTCTCTTCCACAAGTGACCATGGGTCTACCTCCTTCGCGATCTGGACTTCAGGGATATCTCGAATCCTTTCCTCAACTTTTTCTGAAGTACTCTTCTTTGAGGTTCCAAACCCCACTATGATTCAGAAAATCAGAGGTTGTGAACGGAAGGCCTAGAGTTCACGACCTCGTGAACTCTAGGCCTTCCGTTCACAACCTCTGATTTTCTAATTCCCCAACTCCTTAATTTGTTGCCACATACTCTGCAGTGATCAACGTTTGAGATTGAATCACGACTTCAGACTTCGCAACTCGACCTTCATCAAGTTTTCAACTTGTCGAACCCCCGAAGTACTGAAATACTTCATGGTTTCCCTCCTTGCAACTTCAACAAATCCGATGGTCTGGGATCATTCGCCTCCCTCTAAGGATGAATTTGCCCACTGGCTTTGATGAGAAGTTCAAGGACTCCTTTCCTTGAAGATTTTCGTCAGTCTCCCTCATGAGATTTTCTTCTTCATTTTTCCTTTGTTCCTCTGAACAATCTCTACGACACTTAGTAGAGAACTCGATCTGTGCACACCTGAATTTCTCTCCACACTTCAATTTTTGTGGATGACTTTGCACTCCTTGAAACTATTATCCAACCACTTCTATCTCTCATGACTAAATTACACTATCCTTCCTGAGCTTTAGATTCTGAAAATTGTGTCACGCACTCCTTACAGACGTCGATGCACTCCTTTCATACATATGAGCTTCACTACCTCCTCTGAGCCTTCGAGTCGAAATAGACTCGGTCATGCACTCCTTGCGGACACTATGCACACCTTGCACTCGCTCACTTAAGAGAGTGACTGAAACTTATCTACTCCTCACAATTACTTATACATTCAACAAAGCAAATGCATTCATGGATTCAAGAACAAAAATAATAGAGAATTGAAAAATGACAGAGATTCTACCATTCATTCAAATAGACACATAACCATACACATTTGGGACAATGTTCCTCTGTTATATTCGTCCAACTAAAACTTACATACATACATTGTTCTTCACTACTCCTTAACCTATACAAGATAGATTCAGATGTTGCTCAGTTTTCCTTTCTCCACAACAACTATGATCATCAACAACGACTATCAACAACCCTTACAAGGTAATATTACAAAGATTTATACAAAAGGACTCTCTTGAGTTCTTCCCTCCAACTACTCTAAGCTATGTTAATGAAATTGAATGCTATCAACTACTTATCACTTGTTATAATAAATATCGAGCTAGACAGATAAGAGTGCAAGCTCCAAATCTGTACTGCGATCTGATCCATTAAAGTAAAATACATTTCCCCGTCAACCTTACGTGATGGCTTAGCCTTCGAATATTTAAAGACATTTATAAATAAATAAAAGTTTGTCAAATATCACATTAATATATTGATCGTTTGAAATTCAAAATATTTTCAAAACGTGCACAGCTAGTGGGCCCAACTGTCTTCCAAGATTGTGCTTCGCTGGCGATGCTCCTGCATCATCTAGCTGCGAGCCTTGGCCTTCAATCTCTTCAAAAAGCATGCAGACTTCGTCTTGCACCGGCTGGAGTCTCTGTGTCACCTCCATGACTTTTCTCTAGCCAGCAGTAACATGCTGCTAGATGGTGCGTTGCTTCTACGATCGCTTCATTTTCTCAACTACAGTAAGCAGCTTCATCTGTGCTTGCATGGCGGATTCCTGTTGCTTTGCCTCCTGGAGCTGTGCTTCTAGTTTCTTCAGCTACAAATCTTATGCAAGGCACTCATAGTTCTATGCACTCCGATCACTCAGTTTCTTACACTTTGAGGCGAGTGCCCTAATTCTTTCTGCTACGCTTTTGGCAATTTCTTCCCTCTGATCGCGCACTTCTTGTGGAGTGCTCGACACTACTTGGAAATATAACTCCGTTATCCTTGCTTGAAGTTGTTGAATGTCTTTCGCAAGCTTCCCCACTTGCATCTCAGTTGACTCTGGTTCCTCCTGTGCCAAGCCCAGCATAGAGTGAAGTGATTTAGTCATTGTCTCTTCTACCATAGTTTGCTCTGTGAGCAGCTGATCTTTTTCTTTCTACATCTTCTCTTTCTCCTCCTCAAACATCGCCCTGATTTCATATTTCTCCTCTTGCGCAACTCGAAGTTTCTCTAAGACCTTCTCCTTTTCTTGCTTCATGGCTTCTGTAGCCTGCTCCTTTTCTTCTTGGACTCGGGGAAGTCAAGCCTCTGTTGCATCTGCTAATATTCGTAATTGGGTGGGCTCATCCCCCAATTCTACAATTTCTATTGAAGAAGTCACAATAGGTACTGCGCGACTTGAATGGATAGCTTGTTGTATGTCCTTGAGCTCCTTCTCTATTCTGTCATACAGTGTTTATTGCTTTACTTCATGTCTCTGCAGGATATCCTCTGAGGCGTCTTCTACGGTTGCGATGATGAGATCAACATCGTCCACTGTGAGCACATTCTTTGACTGAGGCTTATTGGCTCAAGTCTTCTTTCGTGCTGAGGGTTTCTGCGGGGAAACCTTCCTTTTCTTCGATGTTTCGACCTCTGTAGGGGGATCCTTTGGCGGTGTAACTTCGTCTTTGTCTTTATTTTCTCCTTCTTCCCCTCCTTTTTCTTGGTTCACTTCGTCTCCTCCTCCTCCTATAGGTGAGTTAGGCCTACTCTCCTATGAGGCATTGTCCTCCTCATTGGTTTCTATGTTCTGCACTTCCTCCTTTTTCTTCTTTTTCTTCGCGTTGGCCTGTCCATCATATTTGACCCAGGTGACCAATGGACTACCTATGATGTCAGGGTCGGAGAATTCTGCATCTTCCACTGGTACAAGGAACTTTGTTAGGCATTCTTTAGTGATCTCCTCCATGTCTTCGTTGGTCAGCTTTTAATAGGACTGCAGCTCCTCCTTACTTTGATCCCTACACGCAATGATATAAATAAAGTGTCGATCTATGCGTAACTTTTCTAGCGGCCTATACTGATGCAAAGTGTTAGGTGTCATTCGTGGGAATGCTTCAATTGTAGGTAGTCAGAAGGAACACCATGTTCGATTGCCACTACTTTGCCATATCATTTGTATACCACAAGGTGGAGAAACTTACGGCCAATGGCTTCGATGGCTCAACTTCCGAGAAGGCTGCTCCTTCCGACATTTTCCAAGCGACAAACGTGATCGATATCAGTAGCCAACTGAAATGAAACTCATATCCCTGATCTTGCGCTTCACGATAGTCCTTCTCCAACTCGTTGACGAGGTAGCTCGCCCAGTTCATTTGCATTCCTTCTACACACTTCCTGGCGAGGTATACTACAAATCCAATGACCTATGTTAGATGGTTCTTTCTAACGAGCTTACCAGCTATAAGCTGACAAGTTAGGCGTACTACACAATCTTGGATGGAGGCTACCTTGTAGCCTCCCTTTCCCTTTTCTACATCGCCATAGTCTTCCTTTATTCGCTAAGCCAGGAAGAGATCATAATTCTTCCCTGGGTAGAACTGTTGAGGGTCGGGTCCTTTCATGCTCAGTCCTGTGATGAGATGGATCAGCACCAGATCCACACTGACATGTCTGTCAAGCCACATATAGCCTCCATGATAGCACGACAAGAGGAGTTTAACGCAAGCGTTAACCTCCTGGTGTCGGCCAAAGTGAGGGATCTTCATCATGTTTAGAATCGTTGATTGTGTGAGCCCCTTTATCCATGGCTGGGAGACTATGCGCAGCTTTTTCCCAGTCATCTTCATCAAATACCTATGCAGTGCGAGCATCGCATAGTTCTTCCGGTCTCCGAGGTTGAAGTCATTGTTCTTCAGCGTTGGGATATGTCCTAACTGAGGTCCAACTACGTGTATCCCCTTCAAGATGTACGTAGTGATCAGTGTGTACTCAAAATCCTGTGGGATGTTATCGCGGTTAACCGTGCCAGCCATAGGCTAGATGTAGTCTGGAAAGACCAACAGGATCTGCTTCACGTTATCCAGATCCTCGTGGTCCTTGGTTAGTTTCTCAGTCGTGGTTCGGCTAGAACGATGTCTAATCGAGGGTAGGCTTGCAGGCCCCCAGTCAATGATGCATGTAGTCCTATAGACATGACTTTCTCAATCATGAGGTCTACAAGTATCTCCTCCACAGACTTCTCTAACGTGCTATGTTCACCCAACATTCACACTTGTAATAAAATAAATCAGGTAGGTGAATGGACAAGCAAGGTAATCAAATGAATTGTGAGGTATAGAAAGCATAGTGCGATATGCAATCGATTCTTTGTTAGCTCAGATATCTCAGTTTGCAAAAAGTGGTCCCGGCGCAACGTTTGACAGGTTAAATAAGCAATGTCATAGCGGATTCCTCCAACAAGTAAGAACGCTTCAATCAATACTAATTTGTCCATTATGGCGCAATCTCAATGGTCCAATGACCATATTTCTGGCAATAATTGTGTTTCTAGTCGTTCTAGAGCGTCATTCTAATGATCGGGGCACCTCCAACGGTCATATAGCTTCGTCGTGGCGAAATCCCATTCTACGTGGTTCTGTTATTCCAGCGAAGTTCGAGTTCTACATATATGCCTCCTGTGAAGTATTTTCTAGAATTTCACGTAGTTTTCTAACTTGGCTTTCTTCTTACTGAGCTTCCTTTCCTTCTTTCCTGTGACCTAAGTCTCTGGATTCCTCTTTCCATTCTTATTCTTATCTGTTCTTAGCGTAGTGACTTCACGTTGTTGATGTTTTTTCAAAGGGTTCAAAGGTAATACCACTTTGCTTACTGGGTCCTAGGTGGACATACTTTCTTCTTGCATGGATAGGTCCTTTAAACCTTCCTGCGCTCTTTCAAAGTTGACAGCTACTTCTCTTTCATTCTACTGCTTCGACTCAACTTCTCATTCTTCTATCAGTCGATTTATTCTTCAAGCTATGAAATCCCTTAGTTCTTGCTTTTTCTTTTATGTGGCTTCCTCCTCTGCTTTCCTTCTGATTTGATCCTTCTCAATCCAAGTCTTTCCTAGTAAAAGTGGTAAAGGGGCGATGTTATCAATAAACCTAATAACTTCAAAATCCTTTTTTGTTGACGTTTCATGAGCAATCATAGGTATATTAGTAACTCTTCCACATAGGGTTATCATCTTTCCTTTAAACAAGCCTATCCTTCCCAATGAAGGTATCATAGCAGGATTTCCCAAAATTTCTCAAGTGCTTTCTGGCATAATATTCACATGTGTTTCTTCATCCAATACATAGTTTATGTCGTAGTCTTCTATCCTTGTAACTATGTGTTGTTTTTCTTTCAGGATCTCTGGTAAATTGATGTCTATGTGATCATCCATTTCTTCTTTTAACTGTATTAACATGGTCTCTGACTCTTTTTCTGTATGTTTCTCAGTCTCTTGACCTTATTTATAGTTTTCTTGTCTCTTGTTCATATTTTCAACTTTAGCAATCATTCTTGGGCAATCCTCAACCTCATGGCCAATAGCTTTACAATAAAGACAAATAGGACCTACACCAAGGAATTCTTTAGCAAGATGTCCTGATCTTCTGCAATTTTAACACACTATCAATCCTCTCTTTCTTTTAAATGAGCCCCAGTATTTCATGTAATGCGCACTAGGATCACATTGTTGTACCTGCAATTTGCAAAAATTCTTTCTAGGTTCCTGCATCCAATTATTAGTCCAAAAATTCTTTCTATGCATAGGAATAACATATTTTTCTCTATTTCTATCAAATTTATTCAGATCAATTATTTCTTCTAATTGTGCCCTAGCTTTCAGACTAGAACAAAATCTATCAAACATACCTAGATTCATACTTTCGAAGAAAAAATTTCCACTTATCTTACCTTCACCAAAGCACAAAGCTTTAAGATCTTACCTCTTTCTTTTAGATCTAGTTTCTTTTCTTAGCACGGATATTCACAAGTCAAGTAGAATACTATCAAGTAGAATATTGTCAAGTATAATACTGCACCGCACTACAACAACAGATCTATGCACAAAGGTTTCTCCTTTCTTCAGTTCCTAGAAATCACAGTTTCATGTCCTGGCAACGGAACCATTTGTTGGCACAGCGACAGACCCAGAGTTCAACGCTTCAACAGCACACCAACAAAACCCTAACTATCGGCCCTTTCGGCAATGCCTGCGAAGCATATGAAGTCTCACCCAAGGTAGAGGAAAGGGGGGTTGCATGACTCATGTGTCTACAACCAAGCTGGGACACAGATCTATGATTACAATATTTAACAGAGCACTAAGCCAACCCTATGAATTAGGTTATCATTCTCATGTACATCATAGATTAACCCTTATTACAAAGCAGTACAGTAATCATCAAAATCTAACACTTCCAATCACTTAGCACAGTACAACATTAGCTCATATCTAGCATTCATTCACATCATTAAGCACTAAGCTATAACATCATATGCATTCATTACACATAACAACAACAACACTAAGCAAATAACCACATAAACAACATTGCACAGAGCACATCAAAACACAGGATATACGTGGTTCACCCCAGTGTGGGGCTATGTCCACCAACTTCTTCTTCTTCTTTATTAGTCTTCGATCTCCTTACATTCATTTGCTCCTGTGCACAAAGTGACAGAGCCCAACTCTATAGTGGATAGGTGATTTGTGCATCGCACACTAGATCCACCTTCCTCAAAATTAGGTCAAGGCATAGAGCCAACTCCTTAGTAGCACAAAGCACTTACAACTTCTTGTACTAAGCCAAAATCAACCCATCATGCACATAGCCACTAGTAGTCATGCACTAAGCTAGTTGTCATCTACATTGCTTAGCTACTACTTATTTATACAATTACAAAAATGCCTAAACATGGGTAAACCCATGGGCCGACATCCCATAACCCGTTGCATAAACCCTAAAAACCCTTTGTTGGGACCACAAGCGCACAAAACAAGTGAGATTCCACGATCTCTGCTCCATCTTCAATCAGCCTGTCGAAGTCCTAAAAGTGGTCAAACATGACCAATGTTTCCTCAAAACTTGGTCAAGGCCAACAAAACACCACATGTTTTTCAAGAACACACGTCAATGGAAAATGGTATAATTATGTGCCATGTAAATAAAATAAAGTGATTAAAGAAAAGGGGAAGCAAAAAATAAAAAGAAAGTAATAGAATTATTATTGTTATTTGATAATAGTTCAAGCAGGTTGCTACAGTTAGTTAATTAAAATGACCTTGACTGATTGGAACTATCCAGCAAATGCTATAAAACAAACAGTAAGCAGCCAACTAAACAAGGAGGAAAAACTTGGAGCGAGGTAGGCTAGGAAAAACTTGGAGGAAAAACTTGTTGTTGTTTCCCTTTTCCCTCCACAACCTATGCTATAATGTACTCACTAAATCAATTGCTTTTAATGTAGCTCTCAATGTAAAGAACCAATGGTATTCATATTTAGCACTCAATTGATTAATGATTCCTGACAAAAAAAAATAAAAATAAAAACACAATAGTTAATAAATTGAGCATTCCATTTGTTTAATAAATTGAGCATTTCATCCAAAAGTGATCACTTAAGAAAGAAATTTAATTAAAAAACACATTTTATTACACATTATTTATATATTATATATTTAAAATTGCAATTGAATACACACACTAAAGTATTAGTAGTTGGTTTTGCTTTTGGGTTTTTCTATTTTATAGATAAAATACTCCCATACTAAAGTCAATACAATTAAACTAATTTTCATAAAAAGGTATATGAACATAATATTGCATCTCTGTTTTATTCGTAGTCCACGTGGAATGCAATGGGCCCAGTTATGTGAATAAAGAAATTATATATATTTTTGTCTTACAATGCACTCCACTTCAAAAACAAACGAGGCATGGACTAGCTGCTTTGCAGCTATTTCCCTTGTTTTATTCTATAGCAGGTAGAAAATGTTATGGTTTTTTGAGTTCAAAAAAATGATACAGTGCTGCATATTAGTAACATGTGCCTACTTATGAGAGCTACATTTTCCAACATCTAGAAAAAAATGTTAAGATTGATATGTATATTTTCTTATCTTAATATTGGTAATTTGTATTAAAATTCATATCAGTGAGATAATAATAGGAAGAGGAAGTTCATTCTTTGAAATAAAATGATTCATTCTTTAAAGTATAAATGAAGCATTCAACCATGTTGTCGTGCTTAGGAAATCTTATAGACTAACCCACAACATAGCCATATGTCCTTCTCATTGTAGTGTTTTGCTAACTCAACAATATATTCTCCATTATGAGGAGCATGAAGAGTGTGGGCTCATGTTCCAATTTGTAAATCAGTTCAAACATACCTAACTATATGTGGAGTCTGAGTCCACCTTATAGTCGAAACAATTTTTTTTTGAACTTTGACTATGCATGTAATAACCAAGTTAAGATAACTCAAATCCAATTAAAGTGGAAAATTTTTCAAATCTTGCTACACGGGAAAATGTTTGAGTGAGTAACATCCATGAACAATCCTAAACATTTAAATTTTCTATAAGTGAGAAATAACACATAAATCAATTTAGGAAAGACTCAGGCAACTAAATGTGTCTTGAAATGTCACAACATAAATAATTAGAACCTTAACAACAAAAATATGTTAATCTTCCAAGTTTTCAAAATAAATAATCATAACCTGAATATCAAAAATGTGTTAATGTATTCTAAGCTTGTGAAAAAAGGATGAACTTTGATGAAAGGTCTATTTATTTATGATTTTTCTTGTGGCACCACTTGGTGCAGATACAACAACATTCAAAGCTCATAGTAGTGAGGCCAAGTGTTGTGAGGAATTTCACCCTGCAAACAGGTTGAACTCCCCCTAGTTGGGTTTTCTTTGGTCTAGGATAGAAAAGAATAATTGGGCACTAACATCCCTCTTTCTTATCTATTCATGCATGAAAGTTAAGGAGAAGGAGAAAGGAAATGAGATCTAACCTTTTTTCTGTAGGTTGTCCTTGTTGCTCCAATGTCGGATTCAGTCCAAGCTATTGAATGCAGAAGCCACTCTTGCAACCTTTGTGCAAAAGGAAAAACAACCCTTCTCTTCTACTCGTGCAATGTTATATAAAATACTAATATGACTAAGCTAACAAGTATAAACATTCATACATTAACTTAAGCAAGACAAGAATGAGGAAATAGGCCAAGTTGCATTAATGAAAGAAACATTGGATACTTACAACCATGTTGATGTGATGTAAGATTTTCTCCAAGCTTCTCCTTTCTATCCCCCTTTGTACATCGCATGATGGTAATGAAAATGCTTCTGAACTCTCAAGCCTGCCAAGCCTTCCTTCTCTTGAATGTCTCAAGAACAAATATTTCATACTCTCGATACTTTCTCTCCCTTTCACCTTTGAGTGGCATCATTATATGGGATTTGAGATGCTTAACCACCATGAAGGATTCTAGGAAATGGTTGAGGATTTAACTCCTTAGGTTAGGATTTGGTTACCCAAAATGGAGGTAATATGGATGACTCGAGCTAATGAGTCATCTCTCGACCATAACCACTCAAGAGCATCTCAGGATTTGCCCATAGAAAAAGGTGGGTTATCTCTAACAAGACTAATGCTCCCCCAACACTGGCCACAGAGCATTACTAGTGCTCCCACATAGTGTACTAAAGAGTGTTAATGCTCCCTATACATGGGAAGGGGGGCGTTAGTGCTCAAACAAGACTTAAAACTCAAGCTAAAAAGTGGTTTTTTGATCTTCAAATGATGAGTTTTCTTCACCAATTTGTCTAGGGGACATGATAGACACTTCCATATGATGATAAAGTGTATTTAGGCCTCCATCTGATGGTTTTTCTCTCATAATTTGTCTAGGGAAGATGACCAACACTTCCACATGATGATAGTGTTGTGACAATTATGACACTTAGTAGAGTATAAGTGTGACACTTAGGAATATGGAAAATTGACACCTACATAGGTGTGACACTTAGGAATATGGAAAATTGACACCTACATAAGTGTGACACTTAGTAGGATAAGATACATAAGTGTACCACTTAGTAGTGTGTAACACCAGGCACAAGGTCTTAACAATAGCAAGCCTATAAATTGACTACTTATGTTCAACAAGTTCATGGTGGACCTTGATACTTGTGTGCAACACTTTGAACCAAATTCCAATTAGATTGTGTGCTTGTCTCCAAATAAACACACAAGCTCGGATTCCAAATGTTATTCAATATAGAATTGGCCCATAAAAGCTATGGCTAGCGGCGACAGGGTATTGTCATGAACATATGTGCCAACTTTGTTAAGAAGGAAAGAAGCTTGATCTTATACAAGTCTCCTCAAAAACTGGAAAAGGAGGTCAAGCCATACTTATAGCACTATTACCTCATTTGCCTTGGCAAGCTCAACTATTGGACATTGTTTGAATACATTATGGAAATCATAAGTGTCTACATAACAATGGTTCTCTTATGTAATTTATAGTTGTTATTTGTAAAAATAAATCGGTTCTCTTATGTAATTTATAGTTGTTATTTGTAAAAATAACTCTACTTGCATGATGCCATAATCATACATCTTCAAACTATTTGAATTGGTACAAGATGCTTTTAGGATGTTGTTCTAGTCTCACATTTTTTGCAATGTTATGACAGTTTAAGTTGTTGGGTTTCACCATTTGAAACAACGCTTTTACATTAACCCATTCCTCATTCTTTGTTCATTCTGGATAGCATCATCCATATTTTCTTTCACATTGATATTGCTTTAACCTTCTTTGTCGCTTATAAGGACAAGCACACACATCTGCTTATACACAACCTAGAGAAAATTGCCTTCATGTAAGCATGTACCTATACAACCCAAAAAAACAATTTCCTTTAAGCACATGTGTTTCTCCTCTTACATGAATAAAACATATTAATATTGTAAAATCCATCTACTAAGATGTGTATCTTAATTAATTAATGGGTTTGGATGGCAGGTATCTATCTACATGGTTCATTTTGGATGTGTCCTTGACATTTCCATTTTAGATAGTTGCCTTACTATTCACAGGGAAATTTGGTTCAGGCTTAACTTTTAGTTTAGTTCACATCTTTGGGCTTTGGAGACTACGAAAACTTAATGCTCTCTTTGCGAGGTATAACGTTGATTCTTTGAGCATGGTTGTTGATGTTCATTATTTTTAAGTTACATGTGCTTGTAAGAAAATGAAAAGATGTTGCAAATAATTAGCAAACTACATTATCGGCCTATGTATAACACAGTTTGCGTGCCTAATTTATGGGTTAAGTACTAATCATTATGCACTCTTGTATTGCAAACTTGAGAAGGACATCACGGTAAATTATTTATTGTTGCGATGTATTAGTCTCGTTTGTGTCATGCTCTTATTCCCTGATGATCAATATCCCTTTGCAATTATTATTGATTGATCAATACTTTAGAATGATGTGTACCGACTTATGAACATTGATGAAGTGTTTTGTTGTGCACACTACCTTGTTTTCAACACATTTTGTCGGTTTCTTCTTCTATCCCATTGCACCACGCTATAAAAATCATAGACAAACATGGATAGGTGCTAGCTCTTATTTCATTCAAAACAGTCTGTCGAATCGTTATATAACTTCAATTTACTGGTCAATCAATACTCTATCAAGTGTTGGTTATGGATACCTACATCTTGAGAATACAGAGCAGATGATGTTTGATATTCTTTACATGATGTTTAATTTGGGTTTCACTACTTACTTGATTGGAAACATGACAAATCTCCTCGTGGAAGAGTCAAGCCACACTAGAAGATTTGTAAGAGACATGTTTTTTGTTTATGTATTTAGTATTTACGAGTAACTTTTAGAACAATATAAGTCCAATTCTAATTCTTAATGGTTTTTTATGGTTATAATCAATGCAGAGAAGCATGACTGCAACAACTTCAAACTTTTCCACTAGAAACCAATTTCCATATACATTGCAAAATCAGATCACAAATTATTTTTCTCTAAAATGTAGAACTGAAGGATTTCAACAACAATGTATATTTAACTCTCTTCCAAATGGAATTCGTTTGAAATTTCATTAGCATTTATTTCTCCATGTACTTGATAAAGTTTATTTATTCCTTTGAAGGCATGTTTGCAAATAAAATTGATATGCAATAGTTTGCACGTAACTTGAGCTCTCTGATATAATATTTCCTTGTTTTAATAAGATTTTTTTTTAAGTCATGTAAATTTGAATTATGTTTGCACATAACTTGTGGTGTCTTGCAGGTCTAAAATCCTTCAATGGTCATCTTGAATACAATGACAACTGGTGAACACTTCATGGCCACTGATATTGAATGGGATCCTATTTTAATATGAGGCCTTTTTATATCTATATTACACGGTACATTATTAGTTATTATGCCTGTGTTTTTCACATATCGAGTCACTCCTAATATGTATTGTTTGGTTACAAATATGCAACAACAGTAGTCACATCCATTTATGAAATGGAAAATGGGTTTAACAGATGGTCTTTCAATGGAAAGTTATTGTATTGCATTCCTAGAGATCATTTCTACCACATAAAGTATGCAAATCATTTATTGTAAACTATGTTGTATTTCATTTTCTAATTCTTAATGTTTATATCTATTTTCAATGTGATACCCAATTATTATGGCATCTAAGGCCTCCCTCTCTTCTAAACCTAGAGAAAGAGGAGGAGATTTCTAAGACTTTGAGGAAGTATAGGAAGAAGTATGAAGCTGAAGACCAGGATGTTTCGTTGTTGTTGAGTGAGCAAGATAGGGAGAAACAAAAGAGATTGCAAGAATATTGGCAGGGTTGTGTCAATGAATGAAAACATCTTCATGAGAAAGATAAACTATTTGGACAAGAATTATGTGATGAAGATCCTAGTGATGAAGAGGAGCAATATGAAGCAAAAGAAGTTGAAGTTGAAGAGATAGTAGATGTTACTAAAGAGATTTCTTCATTAGTTTTGAGCAATTGGATTGAGTGATTGTATAGTATGCAGATGCTTGTGCCTCTATACATACATATATGTTTGTACCATCATGCAGGCATATAGCTTAGCTATAAAATGCAGTGTTGTTGCTAAAACAGAACAGGCAACTAGTGCCTAAAATAATGTTGAAATTTAGTGTATTCAAGTTCATGAATTGGACACCTTTTATGGTGTAAAACTGGGCACAATATGAACTTTTTATAATTACACCAGATTTAGTGCCAGAAAAATAACACCAAGAATAGCGTCAGGTTTCGTGCCATGTTTAGCGTCGAGAATAGCGCCAGGAAGAGCACTAGGTTTAGTGCCAGGTTTCGCGCCAAGAATAACGTCAAGAATAGCACCAGGAATAGTGCCAGGTTTAGCTCCAAGAATAGCACTAAAATTAGCACCAAGAATAGCGCTAAAATTAGCACCAAGAATAGCGTCGGATTTAGTGCCAGGTGTTGCTTCCAATTTTTCTCCTGATATGCCTTCCAATTTTGCTTCCATTTTTGCATCTGGTTTGGCTTCCCGTTTTACATCCAATTTTGCTTCTAATATGGCTTCGAATTTTGCCTCTAGTTTGGCACCAGGTCTTGCTTCCAATTTTGCTTCTGATATGCCTTCCAAGTTTGCTTCCATTTTTGCATCTAGTTTGGCTTCCCGTTTTACATCCAGTTTTTCTTCTGATATGGCTTCAAATTTTTCTTCCAGTTTGGCACCAGGTGTTGCTTCCATTTTTTTTTTTTGATATGCCTTTCAATTTTGCTTCCATTTTGGCTTCTGCTTTGGCTCCCAGTTTTACGTCCATTTTTTCTTCTGATATGGCTTCCAGTTTGGCTTCTGGTTTGGCTTCCAATTTTACATCTAGTTTTTCTTCCCATTTTGCTTCTCATTTTGCTTTTGGTTTGGATTCCAATTTTGCTTCTAGTGTGGCTTCCAATTTGTCTTATGTTGTTGCTTCCTTTCTTGCTTCCAAAAATGCTTCTTGTTTTGCTTATAGTTATTACTTTAATATGTGTTATTTCAATTTAATTAGTTAAATATATCATGTCTCTTAAATAACTTATATGATTCTACAGTAAATCATATAAATGCATTTGGAATATTTTATAGGATAACATTTATAAAGAATTTTTAGGGAAACAGACATCCATACAAATTAGCAACATCATTATACTTATTAAATCTCCATCAAAATAGAATCTACAACATCCAATATATATACATTAACAAGATAATTGTTATAACATGACCATCATCTATAATTAAAACAAGTGAGTCAAATATCTATAATTTAAGTGAACTTGACAACATCCGTCATGAGAAGTAAATCAAAACCATCATAAGTAATAAATATACATCCAAAAATCATCAACCACTTTCAATATATAAAAATTGACGAGTTAATATTGATAAGATCATCATCATATATAACTTAAACAAGTGAAAGTCAAATTTATATGCCAGTAGATCAATAACATCTTAAAATGATACATGTCCGACAATTGACATAAGTCAAAATGATACATCATGTACAAATGATATAAATAAAAATGATAAATTATGTAAGACAAAATGATACAAGTCAATATGATATGTCATGTCCAAACGATATAAGTCAACATGAAACATGTCAAAATGATACAACTCAATAATATGGTACTAGAGGCCATGAAAATGATACATATGATAGTAACCATGAAAAGAGGCATTATAACAATATATAAAAAATGATCCATGATGCAGTCTATATGATCATGAATGTCATTGGTTGCTACCAGTAACTGCCTCAACATCATCATCATCGTCGTGATCATCATCACCGTCATTTGCATTAGCATCAACATTGTTGTCATTTGTATCTGTGTCATCATGAGCATCATCTTCCATCTGAGCATCGGACCCAACATCATGATCTGGATCTTTTTGTTGAGGATGATCTGGATCTTCTGGAAGATCCTTGTTCTACAAAAAAAAACATTTACAATGAAAAGTTATTATTTATTTCATGCAATAATTAATTTCTCTGTTATATATCTAATATTACAACATATGAAATGAAACGATAATCATATTACATCATATCAAAGTGCACAAAATATAATAAAATTTCAAATAAGTTACAACTGAGATGTCATTCCAATGATGTAAAACATTCAACAATTCTAATAAACGTTAGTAAAGATAAACAAAAAAATAACATGCCTAGCCTTGATTTGCCTTGCCTTGCCTTAACATTCCATGCCTTGCCTTGACATGCCAAGCCTTACCTTGCCTTGCCATGCCATGTCTTTCCTTGCCTTGACATGCCATGCCTAGCCTTGACATGCCATGCCATGCCTTGCCTTAACATGCCATGCCTTGCCTTGACATGCCATTCCTTGACTTGACATGTCATTGCCTTGCCTTGACATGTGATGCCTTTCATTTCCTTGACATGTCATGAATTTCCTTGACATGCTATGCCTTGCCTTGACATGTCTTGCCTTGACTTGATATGCCATGCCTTTCCTTGACATGCCTTGACATGCCATGCCTTGCATTGACATGTCATGCCTTGTCTTGACATGTCTTTCCTTTCCTTGACATGTCTTTCCTTGACATGCCTTGCCTTGACTTGCCATGTCATTGCCTTGCCTTGACATGTCATGCCTTTCCTTGCCTTTACATGCCATGCATTGCCTTGCCTTGACATGTCGTGCCTTGCCTTGACATGCCATGTCTATCATTGTCATGCCTTGCCTTGACAAGCCATGCCTTGCCTTGACATGTCTTGCCTTTCCTTGACATGCCTTGCCTTGAAAAGCCATGTCTTTCCTTAACAAGCCATGCATTGCCTTGAAATGTCTTGCCTTGCCTTGACATGCCATGTTTTTTCATGTGTTGTCATGCCTTACCATGACTTGCCTTGCCTTGCCATGCATTCCCTTACCTTGCCTTGGCATGCCTTGCCTTGCCTTGCCATGACTTTCCCCAACATGCCTTGCCTTGACTTGACATGTCTTGACTTGACATGCCTTGCCTTGACAGACCTTGCCTTGCTTTTGCATGCCTTGTCTTGACATGCCATGCCTTGCATTGACATGTCTTGCCTTGACATGACATGCCTTGCCTTGTTGACATGCCATGCCTTGCCTTCATATGCCATGCCTAGCCTTTCCATGCCTTTCCTTTACATGCATTGCCTTGCCTTCCCATGACTTGCCTTGACATGTCTTGCCTTGCCTTCACATGCCATGCTTTGCCATGTGTTGTCATGCCTTACCGTGACTTGCCTTGCAATGCCTTGCCTTGCCATGCATTCCCTTGCCTTGTCTTGCCTTGCCTTAACATTCCTTGTCTTGCCTTACCTTGCCATGCCTTGCCCTAACATGCCTTGCCTTGCCTTGACATGCCTTGCCTTGACATACATTGCCTTGCATTGACATGCCTTGCCTTGACATGCCTTGCATTGATAGACCTTGCCTTGCCTTGCCTTGACATGCCTTGCCCTGCCATGCCTTGCCATGCCTTGCCTTGACATGTCTTGCCTTACCTTGACATGTCATGTTATGTCTTGCCTTGACATGCCTTACCATGACTTGCCTTGCCATGCATTCCCTTGCCTTGACATGCCTTACCATGACTTGCCTTGCCATGCATTCCCTTGCCTCGCCTTGACATGCCATGCCTTGACTTGGCATTATTTGCCTTGCCTTGCCTTGCCATGCCTTGTCGTGACATGACTTGCCTTGCCTTGACAGACCTTGTCTTGCATTGACATGCCTTGCCTTGACATGCATTGCCTTGCCTTAACATGACATGCCTATCCTTGTCATGCCTTACCTTGACATGTCTTGCCTTTCCTTGGCATGCCATGCCTTGCCTTACCTTGCCTTGACATGCCTTTCTTTAACATGCCTTGCCTTGACTTGACATGCCATTACCTTGCCTTGACATGTCATGCCTTTGCTTGCCTTGACATGCCATCCCTTTCCTTGCCTTGACATGTCACGCCTTGCCTTGGCATGCCATGTCTAGCCTTGCCATGCATTGCCTTGACCAGCCATGCCTTGTCTTGCCTTGCCTTGTCATGCCTTGCCTTGACAAGCCATGCCTTGCCTTAACACGCCATGCCTTTCCTTCACATGTCTTGCCTTGACTTGCCTTGACATTCCATGCTTTTCCATGCATTGCCATGCCTTACCATGACTTTCCTTGCAATTCCTTTCCTTGCCATGCATTCTCTTGCCTTGCCTTGCCATGCCTTGTCTTAACATGCCATGCCTTGCCTTGACATTCCTTGCATTTCCTTGCCTTTCCATGCCTTTCCCTGACATGCCTTGCCTTAACTTGACATGCATTGCCTTGATAGACCTTGCCTTGCATTGACATGCCTTGCCTTGACATGCCATGCCTTGCATTGGCATGCCTTGCCTTAACATTCCATGCATTGCCTTTCCTTGACATGAATAGCTTTGACATGCCTAGCCTTGAAATGTCTTTCCATGACAAGCCATGCTTTGCCTTGACATGTCTTGCCTTGCCTTACCATGCCTTGGCTTGATAAGCCATGCCTTGCCTTGACAAGCCATGCCTTGCCTTAGCATGGCATGCTTTTCCATGTGTTTCCATACCTTACCATGACTTGCCTTGCAATTCCTTTCCTTATAATGCCTTGTCTTACCATGCATTCCCTTGCCTTTCCTTGGCATGTCATGCCTTGTCTTAACATTCCTTGCCTTGCCTTGTCATGCCTTGCCTTAATATTCCTCGCCTTGTCTTGCCATCCCTTGCCCCGACATGCCTTGCCTTGCCTTGACATGCCTTGTCTTGACAGACTTTGCCTTGCATTGACATGTCTTGCCTTGATAGACCTCGTCTTGTCATGCCTTGCCTTGACATGTATTTCCTTGCCTTGACATGCCATGTTATGCCTTGCCTTGACATGCCTTACCATGACTTGCCTTTCCATGCATTCCCTTGCCTTGCCTTGCCATGTCTTTCCTTTGCATGTCTTTCCTTGCCATGTCTTTCCTTTACATGTCTTGCCTTGACATACCATGCCTTGGCTTGACATTCTTTGCCTTGCCTTGCCTTGCCATGCCTTGCCTTGCCTTGACATGCCTTGCCTTGACATGCCTTGCCTTGACATGCCTTGCCTTGACAAACCTTGCCTTGCATTGATGTGCCTTGTCTTGACATGCCATGCCTTGCCTTGCCTTGACATGTCATGCCTAGCCTTGACATGCCTTGACTTGACAAGACATTCCTTGCCTTGACATGTCTTGCCTTGCCTTGACATGCCATGCCTTACCTTGCCTTAACATGACATGTCTTGCCTTTCCATGCCATGTCTTTCCTTGACATGCCTTTCCTTGCCTTGACATGCTTTGCCTTGACTTGACATGTCATTGCCCTGCCTTTCCTTGCCTTGCCTTTCCTTGACATGTCATGCCTTGCCTTGCCTTGATATGCCATGCCTTGCCTTGACATGCCATGCCTATCCTTGTCATGCCTTGCCTTGACAAGCCATGCCTTCCCTTGACATGTCTTTTCTTGCCTTCCCTTGACAATCCATGCCTTGCCTTGACATGTCTTGCCTTGCCTTGACATGCCATGCTTTGCCATTCCTTACTATGACTTTCCTTGCAATGCCTTGCCTTGCCATGCCTTGCTTTGACATGCCATGCCTTGCCTTGACATTCCTTTCCTTGCCTTGCCTTTCCCTCACATGACTTTCCTTACCTTAACATGTCTTGCCTTGACAGACCTTGCCTTGCATTGACATGCCTTTCCTTTACATGTCATGCCTTGCATTGACATGCCTTTCCTTGGCATGCCATGCCTACCCTTGACATGTCATGCATTACCTTGACTTGACTTGCCTTGTCTTGCCTTGACATGCAATGCCTTGCCATGCTCCTTACATTGACATGCCATACCTTACCTTGGCATTGCCATGCATTGCCTTGACACGCCTTGCCTTGATGCCCACGAGACCACAATGCCCACAATCACCCAACAAAAGGGTTTTGAAAATTGACCCCCTGTGCCAGATTTGCATTTTGCCTCACTGAGAAAGTTTTGGAGATCCTCTAACAAAAACTTTTTTGGGCGATGGAATCATAGGAGAGGGGTCCCCCTAGCTGGAATCCGGTGCCAAGATTCCAATGGAACTAACGGTTCATCAATCCGAGGCATGATTTGTGTGTTATGGTGAGTTGCAACTTGCCTCCTGAAGTCATTCAGGGAGATAATGACAATTTGGTCTGGTGGCACAAAATCACAACCCAGTGACGTAACTGAGTTCCGTAAGCTTCGTATGGCCAATGCCCATGCAACCATGGTGCCCACAATCACCCGACACATGGGTTGTGAAAGTCGACCCCCTGTGTCGGATTTACATTATGCCTCACTGAGCAAAACCCTAGTTCTGGAGATCCTCTAACAAACACTTTTTCGGACGACATAATCAAAGGAGGGGTCCCCCTAGTTGGAATCTGATGTCAGGAGCCCAATGGAACTGATGGTTTGTCAATCTGAGGCATGGTTTGTGTGTTATGGTGAGTTGCAACTCACCTTCTAAATCCATTCAGGGAAACAATGACAATTTGGTTCGAGGGGCACAAAATCATAATTGAGCGATGTTACTGAGTTTTGTAAGCTTCTAAAGGTTCGTATGGCCAACTCCCACATGACCACAGTGCCTACAATCGTTCGACACAGGGGTTGTGAAAGTTGACCCCCTGTGTCGGATTTGCATTGTGCCTCACTAAGCAAAACCCTAGTTCCAGAGATCCTCTAGCAAACATTTTTTCAGGCAATGGAATCACAGGAGAAGGGTCCCCGTAGCTGGAAACTGATGCCAGGATCCCAACAGAACTAATGGTTTGTTAATCCGAGGCACGGTTTGCATGTTACGTCAATTTGCAACTCGCCTCTTGAATCCATTTAGGGAGACTGACAATTTGGTCCGGGGGCACAAAATCACAATCGGGCGACGTAACTAAGTTTTGTAACCTTCTAAAGGTTTGTATGGCCAATGCCCATGTGACCACGCTGCCCACAATTGTTCGACACAGGAGTTGTGAAAGTTGACCCCTTGTGCCGGATTTGCATTGTTACCGCAAGACTCTCGGGCAACGAGCAACCCCTGATTAGTTAGGTCTATGCATTCCATGGACTTGTTGCAGAGTTTAAGAGCATATATTGTTATCTTAGTGAAATTTAAGAGCACATAGGAATGTTATCTTAGTTTAAGAGCAGATATTGTCCATGGACTTGTTGCAGAGTTTTAGTACTTTGTCGAGATCTATATTCCTATCCCTTTACCACTCTCTACATACACAACCACTCGCCCTAACCTCTTAAAAATTCAGTTATCTTCCAAATGCTTGCTTTCTACTAGAGAATATGACCCGCCCTTCCAATAGGATTACAAGCCAACTCCCAAATTATTGAAATTCGTTTGCTATACTTCATGGAAGCTAAATGAAAAAATTTAAGCTTCAAAGCCAATTTCAACTTATTATTCTCTTAGTTAATAGTGAGGCCAACCATTAATGGAAGATGAAAAGACCCTATGATTGAACATAAAACTTCCACAAAACTATTCAAGGAGCTAGTAACCTAGATTTGAATTTCCACAAAGCCTATCTAATCTAGCCAACACCATCCAATTCCCTTTTTTCTTATCAAACAAAGTGCATTATCTCGGTCTCTCTTTGTGTTACCATTTCAAATTTAGATAAATTATGTGCAGGATATGTTGACTACTATTCCAGGACAGTCTCTCAATGAGAGAAGAATGGGCCAAAGCTTTTCCTACAAAGAGATGGGAGCATGGACTAAGAAAAAACCAATAACTATCCTGCAACGATTACCATTAAGCAAAAGTATTGATTATCAATATCTTGCCCCTTATAAACAATATAAAGATCTCGCCCCTTATAAACAATATAAAGATCTCGCCCCTTATAAACAATACAAGTTGTCAACCAAAGTTTAATGCCACACATTGCCCCACCTTTTCCCTAAGGATAATCTGGCACGAGTACAATCATTCCATTCAAAATCAGCAAACCATTTTAATTTGAAGCAATTGACCATCGGTTCTTCTAAACGAACATTTGATTGTGTTGTTTTCAACATCATCCACATTATGCTTTTCGTACATCTCCGTAACACCCCTCATGTTTTTGAACATAAACTTAATCTTTATTGCGAAGATGACTGGGAAGGTGATTGGCAATGTCCTCTAATGCTTTGAAAGCATTATCAAAATCTATGTAGGTTTGTTATCATAAGCAGCCTTCTATTGCAATATGTCGGTTGCAGCTACATGCTAAGCTTGAATATGAATGAGAGAGGGCCTTTATCTATCCTCGCTCCAAGCCACCACAATGAGGTTCCAAATTCCTTACAATATTTTTAGCCGCCTTCTATTTTCTTGGAACTTAGCCCTTACCCTTCACCTAAAAAACAGAGTTAATATTGTTGACAAGGTATTTTTTGGGACCCATTTCTCATACATCTTCTGAAATAATGAAAGTTGAAATAATGAAGATAGTTTCTGACAGAGAAGCGTATCTCAGCCAATACTAAAGAAATGATCTCAAGGTGCAATGGGAGATCAACAAGGTCCATAGGAACTTCGCTCGAGTAACCAATTGAAAACTTTCTTTTTTTGCAATATTAATCGTTTCTATAATTGATACTAGAATGGAAAGAAGGTTCTAACATGTATATAATAAGTAAAATTATCAGGATAGAGTGGACAGAAGGAGGTTGATTAATTACACCATCCTTTCGCATACACACCAGCCCTAGGGTTGATGTGCATGCCAAATCACATACACACCATCCCTATGGCTATTGGGCATGCCAAATTGGCATGCACAACATCCCTATTGGCTGGTGTGCATGCCAATTTATTGGCATGCACAATAGCCCTATTGGCTAGTGTGCCTGCCAAATTGGCATGCACAGAAGCCATAGGGATACTCTACATGCCAAATTGTCATGCACACCAACCCTATTGCCTATTGTGCATGACAAATTGGAATGCACAACAGCCAATAGGGCTATTGTGCATGTCAATTTGGCATGCACAGAATCCCTAGGGTTGGTGTGTATGCCAAGGGACCCATGTATGAGTGAGAAATAAAATTCATTATTATTTTGCTATTAAAACGGAAAGCACGTGAAAAGAAATGATTTATGGGCCCATGAATTATAAACTAAAGTTATTATTGAACCACAAAAGAAAATACCCCAATAGGATGAGAACCAATGACAAACTAGAGAACCTCCTACCAAGATGAGTGGGTTGAAAAAGGTATTGCAAGACTTCTCCATGACATTGGTAATAGAGATGGCATAAGTGGTAGATGAAATTGTCCAACCACTATGCTATGAGGTGAATAATCTCAACGAAGTGTTGCATAATTGGTATGAATCCACTACTTGGACAACATGTCCAGTTGTATAAAAATAATTCTACCCAAAATATGTCATAAATTAATAGGAGATAATTCCTCAAAAGTGGGTCCCAACAATGAAGACTTGATAAAGTACTCAATACAAACTTGAGGAAATAGAACAATTTTCCTAAAAGTGAACCACGAAATGGAAAGAGAGTCAAGTGCTCTACATAATGTCTTTGCCCAAATCAAAATCAAAGCACATATGACAAAAAATGATTGACTAAGATTTTTATAAAAAAATTGAGAAAAAAGTATCTAAAAAAACATACAAGTGTGGTGTGCAACCACTCATTGAAAATCCAAGAGAACGCTATGCACAATGATTTATATGAAATTCAAAACCAATTCCATATGCAGTATATATGACCAAAATATTGTTGATGCCTCTAAGATTACAATAAAATTGGAATAAAAATTCCAATAAAGGAAAAGAAGGCCCATTACTTCCAGCAAATAAGCCCTAATCACAGGGTGTCCCATTGAAGCATGGATTCATAAAAAATAAAGTTAACTTCATGCAAAGCCTCATTCACATAGTGTCCCATAAAACCATTGGTTCATAAAAAACAAAGGAAAATACTTACAAAGTCCTCTCACATGGTGTCCCATAAAACTATGGATTCATAAAAAAACAAACACAGATGTATAGGTGATGCTTTAAATGTATAGGGGTATGCTTTGGTAGAGATGTATAAGTGATGCTTTAAATTCCATATGATAGTGTTCCAACATAGGACACTTGTACATTTGCATGAATATATTTGCTATTTGGTCACTTTCTAGGTAGGTTGTCGTTGGATGACTTGAATTTTGTTGTTTCCATGCTATGGCCCTTCCTCTACATTGACGAACATGCCTCTGCAATGATTTCCCTTCCTCTCCATGTTGTTACACCATATTTCCAACAATAACTAATGGTGAGTGATTGTTACTCCAGCCTCTAGTAAATATGATTTTGACTTGCATGGAATGTTCTTGTCAATTATTGGGCATTGAAGTGACTCTCTCTCTCTACTTGACTACTCACATGATGATTGTTTCATTTTCCTAGACAACTAGTCGTAGAAGTCAAAGAGAGTGCATAGAGTAGTTGAAATGTTTTCACAAATTAACAGAAGGAATATGGATTCTTGGATTTTTTTTGCAAATGTAGTGACTAAGGGAATGGTGGTTTTCTTGGATATTTGATCAACATGAGTTTGGGTGTGAGAAATGTTTTGTTGACATAGAGCTCCTAGTCAAATGTCAAAAGCCCCATTGAGCTCTCCTGGTTGGTGAAATGGTGATTGTCAAATCTAAAGGAATTGAAAATTTTTAATGGTGAGAACATTATATTTTCTAGAATTAGGGTGTCTTGATCTCAATTCAATGAAATAACTTGTATCTAAACTTACATCATCAATAGTACTCATGTACAATATCTACCTGAATTTTGTGCATTGATGGGGGCACAAAAGCATAATCAAGTGACGTAACTATGTTCTGTAAGATTTGGTAGGTCCATATGGCCAATGCCCATGTGACCACGATGCCCACAATTGCTCGACACATAGATTTTGAAATTCAACCATCTGTGTCGGATTTTCATTGTGCCTCACTGAGCAAAACCCTAGTTATGGAGATCCTCTAACAAACATTTTTTCGGGCAATGGAATCACAAGAGAGGGATCTCCTTAGCTGGAATCTGGTGCCAGGAGTCCAACAGAACTGGTGTTTTGTTGATTCGAGGCACGGTTTGCGTGTTATGGCGAGTTGCAACTCGCCTCATGAAGTCATTCAAGGAGACAATGATAATTTGGTCTAGGGGCACAAAATCACAACTGGGCGACGTAACTGAGTTTTGTAAGCTCTAGAAGGTTTGTATGGCCAACGCCCATGCAACCACAGTGCCCATAATCGTTCGACACAAGGGTTTTGAAAGTTGACCCCCTGTGTCAGATTTGCATTGTGCCTCATTGAGCAAAACCCTAGTTCCAGAGATCCTCTAACAAACACTTTTTCGAGCAACAGAATCATAGGAGAGGGGTCCCCCTAGCTAAAATCCAGTGCCAGGATTCCAACAGAACTAGTGTTTCGTCGATTCGAGGCATGGTTTGCATATTATGGCGAGTTGAAACTCGCCTCCTGAAGCCATTCAGGCAGACAATGATAATTTGGTCTGGGGGCACAAAATCACAAATGGGCGACGTAAGTGAGTTTTGTAAGCTCTGGAAGGTCCGTATGGCCAACGTCCACATGACCACGGTGCCCATAATCACCCAACACGATAATCCAGGGGATCAAATTTTGCTCAAAATTCAAAGTGCTCGAAATCGCTTCAAATCAAACGGGAGTGTAGGCCTCGTCGTTACGAACCCAACGCAACTCATTTGGGTTCAAACGGATGTCGGGAGTGAGAGATGTCACGTTTTGTTCAAAATGACAAACAGGCAAAAAAAAAAGGGACGCTGACTGTACAGTCTGTACAGATGCTGACGTGGCAGTCTGTACGACACGTAGCAAGGTTGAGTGGCAGACAGTTGATAGATGTGGACGAATGACATTGTGACACATGGCAGTATTTGGTTGGTTGTACGGTGCCACGTGTCCCAGTCATGGGCTACCACGTGGCACCTTGTTATTGGTTGGTTGTATAAAATTATTTGGAGTCCACCGGATTCGACCCCGTGACCTCCACCCACATGTATAGCCTTTGCAAAGTCTGCGTTGCCAATGCACCCCATTGTATTGCTTATTATATGTATGGTTTTATATAGATTTAAGTTTGAATTGTTTAATAGTTGGCGGGGGTCCGGGTTAGGGCTTAGCCCCAACCCCCGGTCGTATAATACAATACATATGACCATACCGTGGGTACCACGACCACCGGTTGACATGCGTGATTTGGTTTTGAATGTGGTTTAAATGGTTTTTAAAACCAACGACCCACCACTTGTCTCTTTTCTATTAGCCTTTGAGACGGAGCCCCATTTGCATTTGTGTGTGGTCACATGGGCCACATGACCTCGGCCTTGGCGGTTAGGGGCTAGGTGCGCCCGTAACCGTCCTACAGTTCGCACCGTTTGTGCAGTTGCATCCGGTGCTGATTTTTAACGCTTAAAAGCACGTGGGGGCTAGGTTGAGCCAACAAGGGTGCAATTTGTCGATCCAGAGACAACAAGTTTGAAGGGGAACTTCCAGGAAGCTTATCTTCTTCAATTTTTGGCCAATCGAGGTGCCGAAAAAGCCCAGCTAGGGGTTTTTGGACGTTCTGAAGCCATTGGAGCTATCTATTTGGCATTTTGAGCATTGTAAAGCACATTTTTTATCACTTTGATCAAATAATACAAAAGATCCATTGGAAGCTGGACCAGGAGATGTAGCCCAAGAGAGGGGTGAACTCCTTTATCATTTGTTGTGTTATGTGTTTTATGTTCATTGTTTATTGTTGTTGTTTATATGCATCTTGAATGAGTAATTTATATAAAATTTGTGTTGCAAAGTTGATCCATTTGCATTTTAACACACGAATTAAATCTTGCAAATAATTTCAAGAATACAAGTCTTGTTCATTTTTAGATCACACAGGGGTTTTGAAAGTCGACCCCCTATGTTGGATTTGCATTATGCCTCACTGAAAAAAACCCTAGTTCTGAAGATACTCTAACAAACATTTTTTTGGGAGACAGAATCACAGGAGAGGGGTCACCCTAGATGGAATCTAGTGCCAGGAGTCCAACGGAACTAATGGTTCTTCGATCCGAGGCAACTTTGTCTGTTATGGAAAGTTGTAATTCACCTTCTGAAGTCATTCAGGGACAGAATAACAATTTTTTCTGGGGGCACAAATTCACAACCGAGTGACGTAACTGAGTTTCGTAAGCTCTGGAAGGTCTGTATGGCCAACTCCCACGCGACTATGGCACCCAAAATCACCTGACACAGGGGTTGTGAAAGTCGACCCCCTATGTCGGATTTACATTGTGCCTCACTAAGAAAAACCCTAGTTCTAGAGATCCTCTAACAAACAAGTTTTTGGGCAACAGACTCATAGGAGAGGGGTCCCACTAGCTGGAATCCGGTGCCAGGATTCCAACAGAACTAATGTTTCGTTGATCTAAGGCACGATTTACGTGTTATGGTGAGATGTAACTCACCTTCAGAAGTCATTTAGGGAGACAATGACAATTTGGTCCTGGGGCATAAAATCACAATCGGGAGATGTAATTGAGTTTCGTAAGCTCTGGAAGGTCCATATGGCCAATGCCCATGCGACCATGGTGCCCACAATCACTCGACACAGGGGTTTTGAAATTAGACCCCCTGTATCAGATTTCCATTGTGCTTCAGTGAGAAAAACCCTAGTTCTGGAGATCCTCTAACAAACACTTTTTCATGATACAGAATCACAGGAGAGGGGTACCCCTAGCTGGAATCTGGTGCCAAGAGTCTAACAAAACTGACGGTTCGATGATATGAGGCCCAATTTGTGTGTTATGGCGAGTTGCAATTCGCCTCCTGAAGCCATTCAGGGACACAATGACAATTTGGTCCAGGGGCACAAAATCACAACCGAGTGATGTAACTAAGTGTTGTAAGCATTGGAAGGTCCATATGGCCAATGACCAGGCGACCATGGTGCTCACAATTGCCTGACATCAGGGTTGTGAAAGTTGACCCCCTGTGTTGGATTTGCATTGTACCTCACTGAGCAAAACCTTAGTTCCAGAGATCCTCTAACAAACACTTTTATGGGCAACGGAATCACAGGAGAGGGGTCCCCCTAGTTGGAATCTGGTGCAAGGAGTCCAACAGAACTGACGTTTCATCGATCTGAGGCATGGTTTGCGTGTTATGGTGAGTTGTATCTCACTTTCTAAAGCCATTCAGAGAGACATGCCATGTCTTTCCTTGCCTTTCCATGCTTTGCCATGACATGCCATGTTCTGCCTTGCCTTGACATGTCATGCCTTGCCTTGACATGCCATGCCTTGCCTTACCTTCCCTTTCCATTCCGTGTATTGTATTGCCATGCCATGCCATGCCTTGTCTAGCCCTGACATGCTTCTACTCGATTGAAGGCCAAGGAGATGAACTTTGAAGACACCAAACCAACAACATGGATAACATAATACTCCCATAAGTGGAAACATAAATCATCCAACACCCCCCTTGTCCTTGGGCATGGTCTAAACAATCCATGGCATCAAGGGAAACCTTTAATATCCACCATACTTGCACCATAGATAAGATGTCAAAATTTGCTCAAGTAACTAAGGTTGAGCCATACTAGGAAAGCAATAGGACACATAATAAACATGAGAAACTTGAATAATATGACCAACAATAGTCAATTTGCCTACAAATGAAAGGTCTTTATGATGTTAGATGAGATGGTATCAAAGGCTAATAGATACTATTTTGAGACAAAGTGTTGTCAAGTGATAATGAAGTTTCTTCTTGGACCATTAATAGTATGCCTATGTTAAAATTTTATTCTTATCCAAGTTAGGAGGAAACATTGTTACATTTAGAGTTGTCATTTTTAAGGTGTTATTGAACTTTCAAATGAACAAATAATAAGACATATTCCCTTGAAATGCATACTAATCTATTAACATAATTCATAATAGTTGCCTTGGCCCCAATACACTTGAGATCCTCTAGAAAATTATTCTTCAATATACCACCTAATAATTAGACATTTGGATGATCCCATTGGGCATTGTAGTTAAATTTTGATAAGGCTCACTTTCTAAGTCCAAGGTGCATGGTATGATGCTTATGTGTCCTACCATAAAAGCGGTTTTTAGATGAAACAAGAGGCTCGTGACCCCAAAGCTATTTTTTGGGATGTAGTTGAAAGGTTTCAATTTTGTAGTTGAGAGTAAAAGTCTCATGTTGATATGTAACTTCTTATTAAGGTGAATAAATGTCACAATGAAAACAAAAACTTGGATAGTTGTATAAGGTCTCATGCTCTCATGGAAAGTCCTAGAATCGTTTCTTTCAAGAAAATGACAATTGATAGTTACGTGAATGCTTCATCTATGGTACTTACACCACTTGTTTGATTTAGGGTAAGGATGGTAATTTGTGTTACTATGATCAAGTGATTGTGAACTTGTTAC
>JZKD02S1672851.1:40168-51240 GCA_000966675.3 Picea glauca | reverse complement strand
CCCCCTTGTCCTTGGGCATGGTCTAAACAATCCATGGCATCAAGGGAAACCTTTAATATCCACCATACTTGCACCATAGATAAGATGTCAAAATTTGCTCAAGTAACTAAGGTTGAGCCATACTAGGAAAGCAATAGGACACATAATAAACATGAGAAACTTGAATAATATGACCAACAATAGTCAATTTGCCTACAAATGAAAGGTCTTTATGATGTTAGATGAGATGGTATCAAAGGCTAATAGATACTATTTTGAGACAAAGTGTTGTCAAGTGATAATGAAGTTTCTTCTTGGACCATTAATAGTATGCCTATGTTAAAATTTTATTCTTATCCAAGTTAGGAGGAAACATTGTTACATTTAGAGTTGTCATTTTTAAGGTGTTATTGAACTTTCAAATGAACAAATAATAAGACATATTCCCTTGAAATGCATACTAATCTATTAACATAATTCATAATAGTTGCCTTGGCCCCAATACACTTGAGATCCTCTAGAAAATTATTCTTCAATATACCACCTAATAATTAGACATTTGGATGATCCCATTGGGCATTGTAGTTAAATTTTGATAAGGCTCACTTTCTAAGTCCAAGGTGCATGGTATGATGCTTATGTGTCCTACCATAAAAGCGGTTTTTAGATGAAACAAGAGGCTCGTGACCCCAAAGCTATTTTTTGGGATGTAGTTGAAAGGTTTCAATTTTGTAGTTGAGAGTAAAAGTCTCATGTTGATATGTAACTTCTTATTAAGGTGAATAAATGTCACAATGAAAACAAAAACTTGGATAGTTGTATAAGGTCTCATGCTCTCATGGAAAGTCCTAGAATCGTTTCTTTCAAGAAAATGACAATTGATAGTTACGTGAATGCTTCATCTATGGTACTTACACCACTTGTTTGATTTAGGGTAAGGATGGTAATTTGTGTTACTATGATCAAGTGATTGTGAACTTGTTACGCGAGAAGAAGAAGACCCATGAAACATTCAATGCAAGGATTGAGGTACATAAGATCAAATAACAAGTTCGTCTTCAATAGTCTTGGTTGAGGTTTCTATTAGTTCAATTTGAGTTATAATATTGAGGTAGGTTTTGGTTTATTAGGAAGTCTCTAATTCTCTTATGTTCAACCTCTAAATTTGAATTGAATGACTCTAGAGTTTGTTCAAGTTGAGAGGTTTGTTGAGATAATTATATCATGTTGGACATGAGTTTCTCACATATCCCACATGTTGTGTTATATTGGATTCCAACTTGGAAAGTGAATAGATGAAGGTGATTGATGATTTGGCTAGGAAAAGGTAATATGGATTTGATGTCTACTTGTATTTAAGGCAAGGGAAAAGCTGTATGATACTCTTGGCTAAGACCAATAAATCACATCAAGGTGTGGGAAAAGTTGTATGAATCTTACTTTGCAACTTCTGTAAAAAAAAATCACACATCGCAACTAGTGACAACCCAACTCTAAAAGGAGTCCTCAAATAGTATGCAATATCCCTGGGACTATTATAATACCAAGAACTAAGGATCCAATATGAAAGGGTATCCAAAATTACTAAGAAAATGAAATTGTTACAAGGATTAAGATGGGCATCCTTTCCAATACAAATAGATAACTATTGGACAAGTCATTCCATAGGATGTGCACTAAAACCCCACAAACATTGAGTGCTCTTTAATATTGGGAACTAATTCTTCTCAAGGATAGATATAAATGCCACGTACACTCTCTCACTTTATCGTTCTTCTTGTATGGAACTTTCTGCAGAAAATGAAAGAGCAAGATTGTGAAATTTTGTTATTAGGATAATATCTTCTTTGAATAAAATAATTCTCCCATGCTAAATCTTTTCAATTTTCATGTCTTGTCTTTGTTAAATTTTGAGCTTGATTTCTTATGCGAATTATTTCTTTTATTTTCTTCAACACTTTGATTCCAACTTCATACACTTCAATAATACATAATCATAATTGAATAGCAATAACCATGTAGATACATAAGCATATGCACATCAACAACACATATACCCTAGGGAAACCCTGTACAGGGAGAAAAACCCCAACAAACGATATTCCTTTATTGCATTAATAATGTATGACTACTTACAAATATCCACCATGAAAAAAAATCTGCTCTTAAAAGAGCTTGCCAAGACGACTTAGACTGGACTAAAAACTTTTAAAAGAAGAGAAGCTTTGTTGATATGTTTTTTTAGTATTGACCAGCACTGCGGAAGAGACCATGCACAACCTGTGTGCTTCTTTGTTGTCCTTTTCTAGACTAATATGTAGCCTCACTTTATCAGGGTTATACGTTATCTCTCGTGACTGATATGTTGCTCTTTTCTTGAGATATTAGATGCCTTTCTTCTTTATTGTTATGTTGTTTATCTCTTGACTAATATACAATTTATCTCTTGACTGATATGTTGTCTAAATTGTGACTGATACGTTGATTTCCTCCTAGCTGAAATGCTAATATTTAATGGTTGATACGTTGATATGTCTTAGCTGATATCCTCCTGGTAGACTCCCTCTCCAAGACAAGACGTGAAACAATGAGGGTGAAGTTGTGTATAAGTAGGTGCTTGAGAGAGGAGAGGGACAGTTGGAAAATAGAGGATGTTTGCATGCCTTTCACAATTCACCTTAACTCAAATTAGAACTGGAGAAGAGACTTTACTTAGAACTGAACTTGACTTTGATGACTCGACTCTTAACTCACCCTTGACTCGGCATGCATGCAAACTATCTTAGCATGCACATCTCCTGCATGCATGCAACATGCAACTAGACATGCATGCATGCAACATGCGGCAACTTGAAAATAATGTCTTTGACTTAGACATGCAACTTTGACTTATACAACTCGACTCTTTACAAGGCAATTTGAAATTCTCTTCATGGTGGATAATGTCACACATGCCAACACACTAGATCAATACATTTATATCATTTGCAATATTAGAAATATCATTTGTTTGTAGCTCATAAGAATTTTATATTAAACCTAACTTTTGCTAGATGCCTTGACTTTTGCTCATGGCTTACAAGGCTTGACTAGGCTCACAGAGGTTGTACGTTCCCCCTGACTTTTTCACTAGTCTGTCTATGCTCACAGAGGTTGTACATTTCCCCTGACTTTTGCACTAGACTGTCTATGCTCACAGAGGTTGTACGTTCCCCCTGACTTTTGCATTACACTCACATAGCATCTCGTTCATCCTAACTTTTGGTTTGAATCACAAAGGTTATATGTTCCACCTGGCTTTTGTCAATAACTCACAAGACTGGTTGATTCTCCAAATCTCCATAGCTAGCCTCAGGCTGGCCCATATGGCCTCTCATTAGAGAATTATTGTCGATGTTGCCAAATTTAACACTCCCTCTCAATGAGGGAATCATTCTCAGCCACACCAAGCTTGCCTCTCAGTTGCACAAATTGTCTTGAGGTCAGAGGCTTGGTCAGGATATCAGCTACCTGCTCGCTTGTGGCTATGAATTGTAACTTTACAGTTTTTCTCTAAGTCTCTAATGTAGTGGTACCTCATGTCAATATGTTTTGACCTGTCTTGAAATACTGGGTTATCTGTCTATTTTATGCAACTTTGATTATCACAATGAACCACCATCATCTCGAGCTTATCACCAAACAACCCAGAAACCAATTTTCTTAGCCATATCGATTCCTTGCTAGCATCTCTTGTTGCAATGTACTCGGCCTCTGTTGTACTCTATGCAATGGATCCATGTTTCTTGCTTGACCAAGAGAACATAGTGAATCCTAAACTAAAGCAGTATCCAGAAGTACTCTTCTGATCCACTGGGCTTCTTGCCTATTCAGCATCTGCGTACCCATGCAAAAATAAACCACCACTGGATGTATATCTCAGACCATAAGTAATGGTCCCTCTAAGATATCTCAAGATGTGCTTTGTTGCCATCCAATGTCTCTGTCTCGGTTCAGTCAGGAACTGACTCATTGCAATCACTACATAGCATATATTTGGCCTGGTGTGGATCATGTACATCAATGATCCAATCAGTTGCCTATACATGGTGGGATCCACCAAATTTGAACCTATATCAGAATCCTGAAGCTTCCTCGGGTTGGTAACTATTAGAGTAGACATGGATTTGCAATCATCATACCAAACCTCTTTAGTACATCTAGTGTGTATTTTCCTTGTGCCAAAAATATCTCACCCTGTCTTTGCTACACTTCCAATCCTAGGAAGTAATGCATCAAGCCTAAGTATTTCTTATCGAATTATAAGGTTAGCTCCCTCTTACACCAGGCTATTAGCCCTTCATATCCTGTTATAAAGACATCATCAACATTAAAGCTTAGTATATAAGGTTGGTTACCTCTTACCTTGAAGTACGTATTTGCATTAGCATCACTTTTATGAAAGCCCAGGCTATTAAGAAAGCCATCAATCATGTCATACCAAACGTTGGGAGCCTGCCTAAGACCATACAAGGCCTTCCTTAACTTGCATACATGAGTGCCTTTGTTATGCAGTACAAAACCATATGGTTGTTCCACAAAGACCTCATGTTTAATCTTTCCATTCAATAATGTTGTTTTTACATCCATCTGATGTAGCTTCCAACCAAGAACATAAGTTAAAGCAATAATAGTTCGGATGGAGGCATACCTGGCTACAGGGGCAAAAGTCTCTTCGTAGTTGATTCCTTCTTTCTGAGTGAAGCCTCTGGCTACAAATCTTGCTTTGAACTTTTCCACACTTCCATCAGCTGTATGTTTGATCTTATAGATCCATTTGGAAGAAACCATTGATTTGTCCTTTCGCCTCGACACAATGTGACAAACATTGTTCTTTAGAATAAACTTGTATTCCTCAAGCATGGCATCCTTCCATACTTGTAATTTATCTGCTTCTTCAAACGAAGAAGGTTTGGCATCACTGATGTTGCTCATCATTGCAACATAGCCTCCAAACCTATGAGGCCTCGTACTTTCTCTGAAAGTTCCTTTGGGAGCAACTATCCTTTCTGCTTCCTGCATTGTTCCTTTAAGCCACCCAGGCTTCCTTTTCACTAGAGGTTCTTCAAGATTTCTTTCTAAATATTCAACAGGTTCTAGGGGCTCATTACTTGGCCCTTGAAGAGGTTGATCCCTCTGATCATCTAACTCTTCATTTTCAGAAGAGGGTGAAGCTGGCTGAATTGCTTCTGATTCCTGTTGAAGCTCTTTGGATTTCTTGAATGTGGCTTCCTCATGGAAATTCGCATATTTGCTTACCTCTATCTGCCTCTAACCTGGTACATAAATCTTGTAAGCCTTGGAGTTCTCACTGTACCCCACAAAAACCCCTTTCTTGGCTAAGGGTTCCATCTTTGTCCTCTTTTCCTTAAGGACATGAATATACACAGGGCACCCAAATATCCTTAGATGCCCTACTTTAGGTTTGATCCCTGAGAAGAACTCTTTAGGAATCATGTTCTTCAGGATAGCATGTGGAAACTTGTTCTATATATACACGGCAGTGGAGGTAGCTTCTATCGATAAAGAATTTGGCAGATCCTGATCAAACATCATTGCTTTTGCTGCCTCACAAATTGTCTTGTTTTTCCTCTCAACAATTCCATTTTGCTGAGGGTTATATGGCACATTCAATTGTCTCTTGATTCCTGCTGACTTGCAGAAATCCTCAAACTGAAGAGATTCAAACTCTCCTCCATTATTTGTTCTAAGGGTTCTGATGTGTTTCCCTGACTGCTTTTCAATAAAGGCTTTATACTCTTTGAATTTATCAAATGTGTCACTTTTAGCTTTAAGGAAATATATCCAACATTTTCTTGAGTAATCATCAATAAAAATGACATAATACAAACAACCACTAAGTCAGGGAGATGACATGGGACCACATACATCAAAATGAACCAGATCTAAGATGCCCCGAGCTCTGCTGTCACTACTAGAAAATGATTTCTTTATATTTTTACCTAGCATGCATCCCTTACAAATTTCATTTTTACTAAGAGAAATAGAGGGCATGCCACATACCATGTTCTGTAGATCTGGAAGTGCTTTGTAATAAATATGTCCAAGTCTTCTATGCCACAACTCGCTGGAGATAGTCGCATCATGAGCCAATTCCTGAACTGATTGTCCTGTCACGACGTACATTCCTCCTCTGCGAATCCCAATGGGTTATGTTGTACTTAAGTGGCTACCTTTATCCCACAGTAGTGCCTTCTTGTCCTTGAATATCTCCCAATGTCCCTTGTCCTCAAGGGTTGCAGCTGATAGTAGATTCTTCTTGAGCCCTAGAACATCTAATACTTAATCAACATGAAGTCTAGCCCCAGATTCCAATATGAAGGAGATAGAGCCTACTCCCTTTATCTTGTAACATGTGTCATCCCCAAGCTCAACCTGCTCTGCAAAATATCTTGTCTTGAAATCTGAGAGGATCTCTTTGTACCCTATCATGTGCTTTGATGCACCATTGTATACTAACCAAGTTTTTGGCCCATGAAAACTGAACTAGATAAGGCAGAAACCAAGTAATATTTTTTTCTATTTTCTTTCTCATTAGAAGGAATCTTTTATTTTCTTTTGGATTCATCATCCTCAGCAGTTGAGGCATGATGTTTCCCTTTCCTTAGATATTTCTTTCTAAACCAATAGTCTTTAGCAAAATGACCCAACTTATTACAACTAAATCATTTAATCTTAGATGTATCAATACTCTTGCCTTTGAATGTACCTTTGGTGTTTGGCTTCCTCTGAGAGCCTTTCTGGAAAGTGTCTTTCTTCTTTCCCTTGAATCTTGATGCTAAAGTTGAATGCTCTTCTTTCGTTGGCTCGCTCCTGGTAGCAGTGTGACTCTTCTTCTGGAGGAAATTATGCCATAACCTCTCAAACGTGAGTTGAATCTCTCTCCCACTTACACTGGATAAGAAATTCTCCCATTAAGAAGGAAGACAATCAAATATGGCATGTACTAGATAATCATCGTCCACTGTCACCCCTGTGACCAAAAGTTAATCTCTGATCTGGGCTATCCTGGAACAGAAAGATGCTAGTGATTCACCTTTCTCCATCTTCAAATACTTAAGCTTGTGCTTAAGTGTCCTCTTCTGACTTGGAGCCTATTTCTCTTACACATTCACCAAGGTATCCATATAATCCTTGGCAATCATTAATGAAGTCATTGCCCACATTATAATGTCTTTAACTAAGTCAAAGATGATTCACTTGGCCTTAGCTTGATTCTTCCTGAAGGTTGCTCTTTCTGCATTAGTAGTGGGTTCCTCCACCACTATGGTCACATACTGCTCAAGATCATGCTCCTGCAAAATATTTGTTATCCGGAACTTCCACACATTGAAGTTGGCAACTCCTTCAAGCCTATCCTCAGCCCTGACTGAAATGGATGATGCCATGGACCTCACACTGGAAACTTAATCCAGCTTGCTTGGATCTATGTGTACATGTTTTTGTACTTGAACAAGCTTAACACACACTAAGCTCTGATACCATGTTAAATTTTGAGCTTGATTTCTTATGCGGGTTATTTCGTTTATTTTCTTACACTTTGATTCCAGTGTAATACACTTCAACAATACAGAATCATAATCGAATAGCAATAACCATGTAGATACGTAAGAATGCACATCAATAACACATATACCATGGGGAAAACCTGTACAAGGAGAAAAACCCCAACAAACGATATTCCTTTATTGCATTAATAATGTATGACTACTTACAAATATCCATCATGAAAAAAATATGCTCTTAAAAGAGCTTGCCAAGACGACTTAGACTAGACTGAAAACTTTTAGAAGAAGAGAAGCTTTGTTGATATGTTTTCTGATTATTGACTAGCACTGAAGAAGAGACCATGCACAACATGTGTGCTTCCTTGTTGTCCTTTTCTAGACTGATATGCAACCGCACTTTATCAAGGTTATATGTTGTCTCTCGTGACTGATATGTTGCTCTTTTCTTGAGAGATTAGCTGCATTTATTCTTTACTGTTATGTTGTCTATATCTTGACTGATATACAGTTTATCTCTTGACTGATATGTTGTGTAAATTGTGACTGATATGTTGTTTAACTCATGACTGATATACAGTTTATCTCTTGACTGATATGTTGTGTAAATTGTGACTGATATGTTGTCTAACTCATGACTGATACATTAATTTCCTCCTAGCTGAAATGTTGATATTTAATGGTTGATACATTGATATCTCTTAGTTGATATCCTTCTGGTAGGCTTTCTCTCCAAGAGAAGGCGTGAAACAATGAGGGTTGAGCTGTGTATAAGTAGGTGCTTGAGAGAGGAGAGGGACAGTTTGAAAATAGAGGATGTTTGCATGCCTTTCACAACTTGCCTTAACTCAAATTAGAACTGGAGAAGATACTTTACTTAGAATTGAACTTGACTTTGATGACTCGACTCTTAACTCACCCTTGACTTGGCATGCATGCGAACTAACTTAGCATGCACATATCATGCATGTCATGCATGCAACATGCATTCATGCAACATGCGACAACTTGACAGCAATGTCTTTGACTTAGACATGCAACTTTGACTTCTACAACTCGACTCTTTACAAGGCAATTCGAAATTCTCTTCATGGTGGATAATGTCACACGTGCCAATGCACTAGATCAATACATTTATATCATTTGCAATAGTAGGAATATCGTTTGTTTCTAGCTCATAGGAATTTTATATTTAACCTAACTTTTGCTAGATGCCTTGACTTTTTCTCATGGCTCACAAGGCTTGACTAGGCTCACAGAGGTTGTACGTTCCCCTTAACTTTTGCACTAGATTGTCTATGCTCACAGAGGTTGTACGTTCCCCTTGACTTTTTCATTAGACTCACATAACATATCGTTCATCCTAACTTTTGGTTTCACTCATAGAAGTTGTACGTTCCCCCTGGCTTTTGTCAATACCTCCCAAGACTGGTTGATTCTCCAAATCTCCCTGGCTAGACTCAGGGTGGCCCATATGGCCTCTCATTGGAGAATGATTGTCGATGCTACCAAATTTAACAGTCTTATCCAAATAATAATTCACAAAATTTGTGATCACAAGAGCAATAACCCGCGAACAATTTCCTCCTGCATAACCTCTTAACATAGTGCTTGGGTCAATAGGAACATGATATGAACTCAAGTGTGGTTCTGAAGATGTGTAATGCTCAAAGCAAAACAATGCATGTCAAGATCCCTTATAATCATCAAGTAATCTTGGTTTCACTGTAGAATATTGTCAAATAGCCCGACTATCCCACTCTTAACCAACTAGATTCATGTAGATATCCTTTAGAGATACCAATAATTTAGAGTTGTTTCTGTAAAATTCCTACTAAATTTCCTTTAAATTTTTCTTCTTGTACTATTGTTTTGTTCTCAAGAAATCATTGACCAGTGTGACAAATTTTCCTTGTTCCTGCTATTATATAGTTTCCTACCAACAAATTTCTATCTTTGAATAGTATTACCATCTCCACCAATGAATATAGCAATATAACAATAACTCAAAAAATGTTGGTGTGATTTTATTATTCTAATATCATGCTACAACAGTGAGGAATTTAAACACTAATAACAATATATTAATGGTCACATGAAATAGATCTGACCTAAGTAATAGAGGAATCAACTATCTACTCTTCCATAAATGACAGAGTATTCATGGATGAGTTGTGACAATACTGTAGGTTGGATTATATAGGCAACTACAAGATGAGAATGGAAAATAATCGTCCAACTTGCTTATGGTGTTGTCTACAGGAAGAAACGTAGCATATCCAACTTTTATCAACCACAAAATTGATGAATAACCTTTCTTAACACAAAAACGCGACTCTAGATCCAAGTCAACTTCAATCAATGGCTAGGAAATGCTTCCAATGAATGAGAAATGTGCCCCACGCGTGAGAAAAACGTTCAGCGGAGAGGGAATACGCCCAACCTGTGTAAACTCGCCAATTCATAAGAGAAAAACGCCCTAGAACAGAGGTAATGCTACCCAGAATAGAGCTCGAATTGTCCTTCATCATAAAACTCTTGCTCAATATCCAAAAATGGAGCCCCAACTCACTGTGTATAGTTGTTACTGAGAATCACGATTTTTCTATGTGAAACTCAACCTCCCACAATCAACAACTCGTCCCTATCAACAATCAAAATGTGACACCCTTTCCACATGAAAGATTCAAACAACCATGAGGAATTTCATCCAGCATCAATAGAATAGATGCCCACGACCAATACTCAATCCCAAACCAAGAAATTGTTGCTCCCACACTAGTTATTCAAGCTGTATACAAAACTCGACACATTTGTGTTAATGGTTTTCTTTTCTTTGTGTGTGGGATATTTTTATTTTTTTGTTTTGTTTGAATAGTCGGCACGAAATTGGGTGCCATTAGCACCAGATTTAGCGTCGACTATTGGCCAAAAATGTAATCATTTGGGGGAAAAAATTATGCCTAATTTAAAATTCTTCAATCCTTCACTTCACTTCATCTTCAATCCTTCTTTGCAGGTGATTAAGAGTTGTATAATGGTGGAGTTGAGTGATGCATGTGCGTCTATTTGGGTTGGAAATTGGACATTGCCTAACTTGCTTTCCCTTGCTCTAGACCTCAGCCCCTTCTCCAAGCATGAGAGATGGATAGAGTTGGGCATTATGCTGGTAATTAGTTATGCTAGTCAATTAGGAAGAAGGATGGAAACAATGGAGCATTAACATTGCAAAAATGAGTGTTGTGTCTTGTCTGAGTTTAGAGAGGCAAGGAGAGGAGTGCATAGGTACAAGAGGGAGATAACAAAAGCATAGCATAGTATAATCGATCATTTGCTAAAAAAAGGTGCAAATATGAGTTTGAGAGGCCCATTAAAAATAAAAATTGCACTAGGAACACGTACACAGTTGACATGACAAAGCACACACTAAAAATCTAGGAATGGGAGAAAGAGGTTGAAGCATCCATGGGGATATACCATAGTAAGCACTTGGAGTTTATTGAGTAGTGGTGATATTTGGAATTGTTG
>JZKD02S1672851.1:24689-40158 GCA_000966675.3 Picea glauca | reverse complement strand
ATAGATGCTTCTACATAGCTTCTTCTCTATGTTATTGTTGGGTTGCGTTCGCGCTTGGGCCCGACCTCTAAAGGACACATTCATAAAGTATGTGTTAACTCATATATAATAATAGATTATCTGTAGATGGAGTATAGTGCAAGTAAGACTCACATGCATAGAGGTGCATGGAAGAAATGAATAAGGGAAGCCTAAGAAGCTCACCTATGAATTTAACTAACTAACTGACAACATAGTGATTGGAATGTGCTCATTTTCTCACCTTACCATAGATAGGGGGTGAGGTAATCTGAAGACAACCACGAACTTTTGACTTCAGAATCTATTGCAAAATCTTTATCAATTGAACATCAAGATCATCTTGAACAAGAGAGTAGGGCTTGATGAAACATAAAATATCACTTTTTTCTTTTCGGGTACTTCTTAGAGTCTCTCGACTCTTTCAACTCCTCCCACACCTCTCCTAAGAGGAGTGCCTTAAAGTGCTTCTCTTGTGTTGCCTTCTCCTGTTTCGTCGTAAGACCAAGCCGAACTCTCAAGTTATTTAATTTTCTACCCAAATGTTCCATATATATTAAACTCTTTATTCATATGATGTATCCTACTTTACGTTTTTTCCACTCAACCACTTCCTCAGGGGAAAGCTTTTTTAGATTAGTTTTTCCTCTATAATAGTATAGATTCCTAAGAAAGTAGCAAAGATAAGGAAGAAGCTTGACATAATAATAGTCCAATTTCAAAAACACAGGCATGACCCCATATCATCGAAGAAAGATTTATTATATATGGGAAGGTTGTATATACTTGCCAAAAACTTTAATATTCATCAATTTCAATCCCATCTTACATACTACTTTCATAGGCTAATCATATAGACAGTTCTCTTAAACAATATCCGTGTGTGATGCAACAAAATATCAATGTATTTAAGTGTTATTTTTTAAACTGTAAGGCTACCAATAAGAAATTGTTTCGTATGCATATTGGGTTTTTCGATCCATTAGATTGTTGATTGGACCTGAAACATTTTTGAATAAATAATTGGAAAGGGAAAACTATTGTGATTTCACAACTCTCAATTTTATGTCAAATTCAAACGAATACCTACTTTGGATACTCTAGTGTCGAGCGACTGAATATTGGCTACTTGTTATGCATTTGTGATCGATCTTATATTCTCTTACAGATGACCCAACACCAATTTACTTCGTTTACAAATTCTTACCCATGCATCCACCAATAGTTGCCCGATTCAGCAAATTATCCTGAACTAGCAGATCTAGTTGATCGAGCAAAGAGCATCAGAGCCAAAGAGCTTCACTTTTCAGTTAAAAAATTTCCTTAGATTTCATATAATATTGTATAAAAGGAGCGAGATGGAAAATGGGTTTTGTCTTTGGTTTAGCGAGACCAAAAATAGTTTCTCTTGCCTTGACATCACACTAATGGTCCTCACAACCCATGGACCAGGAGAAATGGTGGAAATGGCATGCAGGGTTTGGGAGAAGTAGATCTGGAGGGGTTTGTCCAACTGTGGTCGAGCGGGAGAGAAAATCCCTAAATTTATTTCGTGCAATGGTGGAAATGGCATGAGGGTTCTAGAGAAGTAGGTTTGGATGGATTTGTCCAGGGGTGGTCGAGCGAGAGAGAAAAACCCCGAATTGATTTCGTCCAAACTTTATATAGTTTACACACAAAAAAACCTACACATGTGCACCCTTATCCCAGTAGTATATTATACAATATTTTAGAAAAAAAAAAATCTCTACCCTTATTACTTCCTCAATATATTGAGTAGGATTTCATTTAATGTTTAATACCTCTAATGAACATATATGCTAAAGTACTGTTCAATTAGTTGAGTCCTCGTGCTCCACATCACATTCTCAACCTCCAAGTCATCGCCTTTGAAGTATGCAAGCTCGAAGGAAGATCTTTGTATCAATAAGAAGAGTGGAAAGTCCCATCCTCATTCTCAACATTATTGTAAGGGGGTGGTGGAGGGGAGTCAACATTATCCCCCCTTTGTCAATGCCTTCCTACATGAATTTGAGGCTATTCCACTAGTTAAAAAGCCTATTCCATGTTGTTTAAGATCAGTCATCAATAACCATAGTTTATTTTCCCTCATTTCCCTTGTTCTTTTCCTGACTTCAACATATTGTGAACCAAGGCACCATCAGACAATGTTAGGATGTTGTGAACTAATGCATCATTGGTATCCCTTGTTCATTTATAGCTCCCTAAATGACACATTTACCTCCCATTTGCAGTGATCTCCCATAGCACCCCTCCTTCAGAGGATTTCCAAACCCAGAAAGAAGGGACGCTACCTAGGTTCAAAATACTCAATAAAAATTTGAATCCATTAAACTCGAAAGCTTTTGAATTCTCAAATGCATACAATTAAATAATGTAGTGGAAATAATCATGCATAATCTCATTTAAAATAAGGAATACATCTTCAATTTCATTCACGATAAAATATTAAACTTAATTGCAAAGTTATAAATAAATATTTTATAGTAAATATTGAACAATTATCTTTTCACCAAGATGGTTCAAGAAATTGGCTACTTACAGTAATTTTCCACCCGATCATAAGCATCCATTGAAGATACCTCCCCCAACATGAGACATGAGACCACCAAGGAAAACAAAACCAGCTATGGTCTTACAAGTGACTCACTCTCTACTCTAGCTTACTTTACTTTACTTTCTATACCTTACCTTTTGTAGGAGACCTTTTGGTACTCTTGCTTTGTAATGACATCATTGTCTTCATTGTATCTTTACTTGGATCCGAATCAACAATTTATCTTCTGCAACCCTTAAAAAAGAGACTGTGAAGATTGGAAGGGTGGATTTAATAGGGAAACAAATTTGATATAATAATCAAGGCCATCGTTGAATTAATTGGACATGGCTATTCTCGATATTCTACTCCTGCAATTTAATTTGACGGGTATGGCGGTGGTAGGGCCCTTAGGGTTTTTCCATATCCTCGATTTGCAGGTGTTAGAATATTCAAGAATACTGAGAGGGGGGTGAATCATTATAGAGCTATTTCAACAATTTTAACCTTCAAGAACTACACACGCATTAAGCATTAATCATGTCATTCATCGTCACATAAAATCATACACATTGCACAACGATTTTTATGTGGAAACCCAACTAGGAGAAAACCACATAAACGTTTCTTAAGTAGTTTCAAGATTTTACAAGCACCAACTCGAAGGAAGCACCCACTCCCTGAGTTTTCCAACACCTGCTGGAAGTAGACACCAATCCCCTTGGAACATTTTAAATGATGATATAGGATCAAATCAACCTTCAAATACAATCCCAAAATCAATTCTTAAATCTGTATACAAAACTACTCATAAATGTCCCTCAAATCTATAAACTTGTAAGATTTTCCATGAACTCAATTTTCCATTTCTGATTCTAAAACTTGCACATAGTCTTTTTCCATTATGATTCTTATCTTCTTTTAACAACTCGGTATGTCTTTTTCCATTATGATTCTTATCTTCTTTTAACAACTCGGTATGTCTTTTTCCATTTTGATCCTTATCTTCTTTTAACATAGTCACTGCGTGTTGTTGAGATTCTTTCCTAGGATTCAGGGGTAATACCTCTTCTTTATCTGGAGTAAGTACTTCAGTCTCATGTGGGTCTTCTAGTGTTCTCGTAGCTTCGACATTAGGGTCTCTAGTGTCAAATAGCTTTGATTTGTTCTCATGTTCTTCAATCAATTGTGCGATCTTTCTGGTCATGAAATATTTTAATTATTGTTTCTTCTGCTCCAAAACTTCTTCTGCTTCCTTTCGTCTGGCTTGAGCTCTGTCAATCCATAGTTTTCCTATTAACATGGTAAATGGGGCAATGTCCTCGATAAATTGAATAATCTCAAAATCTTCCTCTGTCGAGGTTCCATTGACGGTCATAGGTATCTGAGCGAGCCTTCCACACAAGTTTACCAGTTTTCCTCTAAATAACCATAGTCCTCCTAATGAAGGAATCATAGCAGGCCTTCCTATAGCTTCCCAAGTTCTCTTTGTCATGATATTCACATGTGTTTCTTCATCTAGAACACAGTCAATGTCAAAGTCTCATATTCTTGCTTCAAGACATTCCTTGTCTTTAAAGATCTCTGATAATCTAATATGTCGGTGGTCATTCAAGGTTTCTCTCATTTGTAGCAATATTTTCTCTGATTCTTCCTGGGGTTCTGCTATAGCCTTAGTTTATGGATCTGCCTTAGGATTCTCTTGATTCAGATTCATTCTTTCAAACTTAGCAATCATTTTAGGGCAATCCAATACTTCATGGTCTAGAGCTTTACAACAGAGGCAACTAGGTCTTCCACCAGGGCATTCCTTAGCCAGATGTCTCGGTCTTCTGCAACTGTAACAAAGGGTTAATCCTCTCTTTCTTTTAAATGATCCTCAGCCTCTTATGTACTGCGCGCTAGGATCATAGGAGCTAACCTGCAATAAATTCTTTCTGGGATCCTGCATCCATTCATTAGTCCAAACATTCTTTCTATGCATAGGTATAACATATCTTCCACTATTCTTATCAAATCTACTCATATCAAATCTTCTTTCGTCTATTAATACCCTAGTTTTCAAACTAACATAGACTTTATTAAACATACCTAGATCCATACTCTAGAAACAAAAATTTCCACTTATCTTACTTCTATAGAGCACAAAGCTTCTAGATCTAAAACTTTTAACTATTCTTACCTTTATCAGAGCACAAAGCTTGTATATCTTACCTCTTTTTAATCAAGAATTCCCACTTTTACATTTCTTAGAGCACAAAGCTTTCGGATCTTACCTCTTTTCTTCAGATCCGATCTCCTTTCTTCAGATCGGGCTTCTTTCTTTACCACAGAGCTTTATAAATCAAGTAGAATATTGCGCGCTAGGGCACAGATCTACGCATGGATCTTCCACAATTTTAGGATGAATCTTTGCACAGAGCTTCTTCTTTCTCAGTTCCCAGCAATCACAGTTTCAGGTCCCGGCAACGGAACCATTTGTTGGCACATGGGCAGACCCAGGGTTCAACGTTACAACAACGCACCAACAAAGCCCTAACTACCAACCCTTTTGGCAACACCTGCGAAGCAGATGAAGTCTCACCCGAGGTAGAGGCAGGGGTGGTTGCAAGACTCATGTGTTTGCAACCTTAGCTAGGACACAGATCTGTGATTCTAACACTTAATAAAGCATTCAACACCGTCAGTTCCTCAATATGAAAGCAATATCCACTTCGCTAATAGAACAGAGCCCCGCAATACTCACACTAATCTATTGTATTCAAGAACTTAGCATAGAAAAATAGATCAGATTGAGTACATCAAGCACTACATATAACCATATAGATTAGATCTAACATTCTCACATCTAATAAGCACAAAGCATAAGTAGATTTATCTAAATATATCCAAGCACTTAGCAAATAACATGTAAATCACATAAGACAAAGCACAAAGCATCATAACATAGGATTTACGTGGTTCACCCCCACCCTGGGGCTACGTCCACCAACTCTTCTTCTTTATAGTCTCTAGTCAATCAGTTACAAGCACAGAACCTCAAAACCCTTACTTCGCATGGGACAGAAGATCTGTGCAGCTTGCTAGATCCTTCTTCCTTGCGTTATAGCACAAAGCCTTCTATAGTCTCGCAAAAGGACTTGCACTCAGCTCTACAATTCTTACACATAATGCACAAAGCCCTTACAATCCACACTAGCACTTAGCCTTTAGCACTTAGCTTACTGACCTACTTACTTTCTTTCTACATTGCCTAGCCTTCTATTTTATACTTTACAAAATAAGCTTAAACATGGGTAAAACTCATGGGCCGACATCCCAATCCCGTTACATTATCCCCCGAAACACAAAAAGGACCCAAAAGTGGGCCAAGATCCCTTGATCTTCGCTTCGTCTTGCGCTCCTCCTTCGACAGGCTATCGAAGTCCCAAAATAGGTCACTATGACCAAGAATCTCCCAAAACTTGGTCAAGGTCCAACAAGTGAGGTGACAAAGTCAAGGAAGAATATTTAAATGATAAAGTAATGGATAAATTTCTAATTATGGAAAGTGGTTAACCCTAAAAATGAGGAAAATAGGTCAAGTAACCTAGAAATGGGTTAAGTGACCTAGAAGATGCTTCTAAGGAAGATATTTAGAGAGTATAAATAAGAGGCAAGGCTCTCTCATTTTATATCAGACTTGAGCATATTGAATATCTATAAGTGACTGAGGTAACCAAAGGATATCTAAGTTGAATTTCAAAGGGAAGGTGAAGAAAAGAAGGCCGAAATTCAAGGGAGGATAAATTCTTTTGATGATGTTTTCTAAGGTATGTTATTTATAGGTCATCTCACCATTTTCACAATAATGTTTTTTCTAGAATGATTCAGATCGTGAAATTGATATGACATTGAAGAAACATATCCATGTATCTGTGGTAAAAAATTCAGCTTCTGGGTCATTTTATTTTTGGAGTTACACTCCGTGGAAAATAGGGTTTGTGGCTACTCCTAAAACTAGTCTAAAACAAGTGTTTCGGGTAAAAACATCATAACTTCTTCATAACATATCCAAACTCAGTAAGACCAAATGTGTTGGTTAGAGTACAGTCTATAGTAGGTTGTGTAACATTTTCAGATCCATTCAACAAATATTTTGTGTGGGGCACGCTCTACAAGGTCGCTCTATAGAATAAGCCAAAATTCAACAAGCTATGTCATTTTTGCTATAACTCCTTTTCTGAGAGGTTCCAAGTAGTGGCACCTGGAGGAATTGCATAAAGAAAACTAACGAACATTGTGTACTATTTTCATATCTTTATTCATTACAGGTACATAGTTATGATTATTTCAAGTTAGGGTTGTTAACTAATCCCAAACTAGTCACGTGAGACTAAAGAAAAGTTTGATGAAAATGCTAGTCTCTTGTTGTGAAAGTTAAGGAGGGTTTGTAGGTATGTGATCATATACACCAGGTCTATTACACAAATCATATTTGGATGATGAAATTGATGAGGGTTTTTGGTTAAGGTACATGTTGGGTACATGGTTGAGACAAGTAGTTGATGAGTTGGCACATACATGAGGTGCATAGTTGATGATGTTGGTACATATTGATGAGTCATAGTTGAGGAGTAGTTGAAACATGATTGGTACATACTTGGTACATGGTTGGATGCACTTTTTTATGGTACATGTTGATAACAGGCTGTTTGGTATAGGTTGGCGCATGGTTGATGCACTTGTTTATGGTACAGGTTGATTATAGGTTGAGGTACATGTTGATGCATGGTTGAGGTTTATTGGTACGGGTTTACAGTGATATATCTCACAGTGATAGTGTGATAGTGGTTCCATCGTTCTACTTATACTTCAGGGTGGTTGGATGGGGCAAAGGCATGTGGTTGTAGCCACCTTCTGGTTGTGGCCGGAGATAGGGGGTTGTAGCCTCCTTCTGGTTGTAGCTAAAGAATAGAGGAGTTGGAGCTTCCTTCAGGTTGTAGCCTGAGAAACAAGGGGGTTGGAGCCTCCTTCCAGTTGTAGTTGGAAAATAAAGGAAGTTGGTGCTTCCAATGAATGTAATTCTTTAAGACATATAAGAAAAAACATTTTGTGGTTTTCTCCCACTTTGGGTTTCTACGTAAAACATTGGTGTACTGTGTATGTGTATGATTGTTCATTTGTTCGTTGCTTATTTACTCTGGAGTTATTGGATGAGAGTGCTACATTGATATAACACTTGGATTATATGGTTAAAAGGATTACATTGCTCTATTACTGATTCACCCCCCCCGCTCAGTAATCCAACAATTGATATCAGAGCAGGTTCTTTTAGAAATCAGTTTAACCACTAAAAAGTAGATCATGGAGAGCAACAACTTATATAAAAATGGAATACCACGGTTCAATGGACAAAAGTATGCATTTTGGAGCATAAGGATGAAAACATATATGCAAGCACGGGGATTTGAAATTTGGCAATCAATTGTAGATGGATACACAGCACCAGCAATTCCGCCAACAAATGAAAAAGCAGTGAAACTTGGTCAGAATAATTCCAAAGCCAAAAATGCACTTCTGAATGGTCTTAGTGAAACGGTATTCACCAAAGTTGCACATTGTAAATCCGTTAAAGAGATTTGGGACAAACTTCGAAATATTTATGAAGGAGATTCAAAAGTCAAAGTAGCAAAGCTTCAAACTTACAGAGGTCAGTTCGAACAACTTAAGATGAAGGAAGATGAGAATATTGCAGATTACTTTTTACGAGTTGATGAAACAATAAATGCAATCATAGGATTGAGAGAATAAATCAAATAATCTATAATTGTTCAAAAGTTACTAAGATCTCTTCCTATGAGATTTGACCCTAAGATATCAGCACTAGAAGAAAGATCGGATCTAAACTCAATAAGCATGGACGAATTACATGGAATCTTCACAGCATATGAAATAAGAACTGAACAGGAAAATCCAGATATAAAAGAAGCAGTCTTCAAAGCATCCAAAAAGTCAAAGCAAAAGGGAAGGCAAAAAGAAGAACATAGCAGCAACAGTGATGTCTCGGAAGATGATGAAGAAGTCGCCAACTTTGTCAAAAGACCGAACAAGGGAACCGATGGTAGGTATAGAGGTAAGCTTCATTTAATTTGTTTTAATTGTGATGGTATTGGTCATTTTGCTAACAAATGTCCTTATAAGAAAAATAGAAATGATGAAGGTTACTCAAAAGGCAAACAAACATATAAAGGTAAAAGAACCACAAAGAAAGTTTTCAAGAAAAGCTTATGCACCAAAGAAGACAACTCATCATCAAATGAAGATGAAGTCAATGACAGTGAGACGACAAGAGTTTTATTCATGGCAGTGGAAGACTCTGATAAAGAAGACTTCGAAGAAGAATGTGAAGAATTCGAAAAAGAATATGAAGAAGTCGAAGAAGAAATTGAAAAGGCATAAGTTGACTACCGAGAGGAATTAATGTGTGCCATAGAAGTTATCAGAAGAGAAAAGAAGAAAAACAAGAAACTACAAGCAGAACTATACAAGAAAGAAGGCACTCAAGAACTAGAACAAATGATCACATATTTGAAGATTCAAACAGAAGAAGATAAAAGAATTGAAAAATCACTCAAAGAACAACTAGAAGAAAAAGACAGGATCATTGGAAATTTGGAAGCAGAGATTGTCACATTAAGAAATGATCTTCAAAAGAAAAATATGTAGAACAACTCAAAAGTTTTGGATGACATTATCAATAGTAAAAAATCTCATCATGATAAGTCCGGACTTGGATACAATCATACAGAAAAATGATCAAACTCCAAAACAACAGAGCAAGAAACATATCCAAAAAGCTATGCAGAAACAATCAAGGGGGATAGGAAGATTACAGGGACACTCCTCCACCGAGAAGATTCAGATTTTAGAATCAACCACTGACAGATAGGCCTTGGGAAGAAAAAGAATTTATAAGAGTATCTTCTTTCATAAGATCTTCAACTCCCAGGTATAAAACTATCTTTTTTTGTTTATGTTATGCATGTAATAATTTTGGACATAAAGCTGTGAATTGCAAAGCTAACAATAGGAACACAAACAACTTTGAAAGACATACACAAAGGGGTTATCCAAGAAGGTCTAGTGAAACACATAGAAGAAGTTACAACAATTTTGAATCTTTGAGCACTGAAGTGGAATGTTGCAAATGTAACAATTTTGGACACATGGCCAAAGATTGCAAAATGATAATCCCTCCCAGAGAACCGCAACAGAATAACAACAGTTACAGATAGGAACCTTAGAAAAAGACATGGACAAAAAAGCAAGTTCAATATAGCAATGAAGAATGCACACTCGCTCTACAAGATAAGTAGAAGAAACGTGGTTGGTATGTTGACAATGGTTGTTCAAAACACATGACAGGTGATAGAGACAGGTTTCTTATATTACGAAAGGAAAGAGATGGATCAGTCTCCTTCATAAATGATGATTCAGCTAAAATCATTGGAAAAGACACAGTGAAAATCGGTAACAAGAATACCAAGGCATAAAATGTTCTACTAGTAGAAGATATGAAACATAATCTTCTAAGTGTGAGTCAAATGTGTGACCAAAGTCATAAAGTTACTTTCGATTCACAAAAGTGTGAGATAAGAAAAGAAGGTTCAAGAAAATTGATTGCTATAGCTGCGAGAACTTCAAGCAACATATATGTATTAAGTGAAGTTGAAAATAAAAAGTGTTGTCTAGAAAAGGAAGATGAAAGTTGGCTATGGCACAGAAGAATGGGTCACATACATTTTGATAACCTTGTCAAAGTCAGTAGAAGAGAAGCAGTCAAATAAATGCCCCAGATCACGAAACCAACCAACACTTTATGCAAGCATTGTCAACAAAGAAAGCAAACAAAGACCAGGTTCAAATCAAAGCAATATTCAACGACAAGACCATTGAAAATTGTGCTTACTGATCTAGTTGGACCAACTACAACAAAGGGTTTAAAAGGTGAGAAATACTTTAAGTTATTAGTTGATGATTATACATGAATGACTGCAGTTTGCTTTCTTAAGAATAAGTCAGAAGCTTTTGAAAACTTCAAGATCTACAAGGAAATGGTTGAAAATGAAATGGATTCAAAAATCAAATTCTTGATATTTGATAATGGATGAGAGTTCACTTCAAAGGAATTTATGGACTATTGCAGCAGTCATGGAATAAAAATACAATTCTTCGTTGCTAGGACACCTCAACGGAATGGAGTTGTTGAAAGAAAGAACATGACAATATAGGAAATGGCTCGAACAATGCTAATGGATTCCAAATTGATAGATATATTTTGGACACAGGCAGTGCATACAAAATTTCACATTCAAAACAGAGTAATGCTCATAAACAACACAGACAAAACTCCCTACGAGCTATGGAAAGGAAGACCAACAAATGTGAAGCACTTCAGAGTTTTTGGAAGAAAATGCTACATCAAAAGAGAAGATGGCAAAATGGGAAAGTTTGACTCTCATGTGGACAAATGAGTACTTGTTGGTTACTCAAATACAAGGAAAGCATACAAGTGTTACAATATGAGATTGAACAAAGTTGTAGAAAGCATCAACGTAACAATTGATGAAACAGGCAGACCATAATCAAAGGAAGAAGAAAATGAATCAATAAAATAGTTTTTCGAAGAAGTAGAAGATGAAAGGAAGTAGAAGAGGAAGATGAAGAGAATCGGACAGAAGCATAAGAGCAAGTTCAACAAGTGTCTCCAAAGACACCTAACAAACAAGTATAGAAGAATCATCCTTCAGATCAGATTATCGGAAACAAAGACGCAGGAGTTGAGACTAGAAGAAGACTCTGTTCACCAAAACAAACACACCTAGCACTCACATCTACGATTGAACCAACCTATTTTGAAGAGGCCATCAAGGATGAATTTTGGAACAAGGCCATGGATGAAGAATTGGATCAGATAGAGAAAAATGACACTTGGGAATTGGTTCCAAGACCAAAGGATAAGAATGTGATCGGCACAAAGTGGGTATACATGAATAAATTGAATGAAGATGGATAGGTTACAAGGAACAAAGCTAGATTGGTATGTAAAAGATATCCACAGGTTGAAGGAATCGACTTTGAAGAGACATTTGCCCCAGTTGCCAGAATGGAAGCAATCTAATTGCTTTTAGCTTATGCATGCTCCAAAAATATTAAAGTGTATCAAATGGACGTAAAATCAGCTTTTCTGAATGGGGGACTTGAAGAAGAAGGCTACATTGAACAACCGGAAGGATTTCAATTGCCAGAGAATGCAGACTATGTGTGCAAATTAAAGAAGACCTTGTATGGTCTAAAATAGGCTTCTAGAGCATGGTACTCTAGACTGGATAAATATCTACAGCAGGCAGGGTTCAGAAAAGGAAGTGCAGACAACAACCTCTACATCAAGGTAAGTCAATGTAATATTTTATTACTTGAAGTTTATGTTGATGATATTATTTTTGGTAGTGATGATGACAGGTTAAGCCAGAAATTTGCAAAGGATATGCCGAATGAATTTGAAATGTCATTACTTGGAGAACTATCATTCTTTATGGGACTTCAGATACGTCAAAGCAACCAAGGAATTTTCATTTCTCAAACCAAGTATATCGGAGAAATGCTAAAGAGGTTTGGAATGGAAGATTGCAAACCAGTTATCACTCCTATGCAAACCAATTGCAAGTTAAGCAAAGATGATGATTCAAAGTCTACAGATCAGAGGCAATACATGTCAATGATTGACAACCTACTATATGTGACAACATCCAGACTAGATGTAATGCAGGCAGTTGGACAGGTGGCACGATTTCAAGCAGCACCAAATGAATCACATGTATTAGCAGTGAAGAGAATTTCCAGATATCTCAAAGGAACATAAGAGTTTGGATTATGGTATCCAAACGGAAATGATCTGTCTCTTATTTCCTAGACATATGCAGATTGGGCAGGTTGTATTGATGACCGACGAAGCACCAGTGGAGCAGCGTTCTACTTGGGTAAATGTTTAGTATCATGGCTAATCAAGAAACAATCATCAATATCTCTATCTACAACCGAGGCAGAGTATATTCCAGCAGCAACATGTTGTACACAAGTTCTTTGGATGAAACAAACTTTGACAAATATACAAGTTGAGTATGATGAGCTCATTCCAATCTATTGTGATAATACGAGCGCCATCGGTATCTCAAAGAACCCGGTAATGCACTCCAAGACGAAGCACATTCCAATTAAGTATCACTTTCTACGGGAACAGATTGCAGAAAAGAACATCAGAGTTGAGTATGTGGGCACAAAATAACAAGTCACAGACATTGTTGCGCCTCTTTTGTCACATGAATGAGCAAAATAGAGGTGCTTACAAGCTTAGTTGGGTCAACTAAGCAAGACAACAATGAAGGAAAGGGTTAGAAAAATAAACATAAAAGACTAAGCTAAGAATTAAACTAAGAAAGGAAAGAACAACTAAACTATTGAGCATAAGGACATAAGAACAAGAACCAAACAAGATTCGTGTCACCAATGGAAATGATTGTATTAGTGAAAAGAAAACACCGAGAAGAAAGAGGAATTTGGGTCCCTTCTTTCTCCAAGGGAGGGCTCTTGGACCCCCACAATTGAGCTCTTCTTACAACTTTGAAATTTGAAAGAAATGGTGAAAGAATCCCAAGCTAACCCACTCAAAAGGTGATGTGGATTGCCCAAATGGAATGGTGCTAGTATGCTCTTGATGAAAAAAGAGGATTCCCCAAGAGAATAGCAGCAACATAATCTTGCAAATGAATTCCTTGAAAATGTAGTGCACCCATGGCCTTGTTTTATAGCACCACTTTGAGGTATTGTGCAACCAAATTTTAGTGTGAAAAGGGGTTGTTTAGGGCACCTTTAGGTCTTTGACCAGCCAGCCAGCCAGATCCAACAGAGACTTGGGTGTCAAATTGACTTGGAAGCTGAACCAAAAGTGGGTGGGAGGCCGACCAATATCATAAATGAGTCGTTCTCAGATGTGCGCGACTTTTAGCATCCACAGTCGTGCATCATGCGCATGTGCACTTTTCCTGTGTTTATGGACGGCGCATGTGCGCGCGCGCCCTGTGTAGTCATAGCGCATCTTGATTTTATAACTGATTGTATAGTTTTGGACCTTTTGAAAATGTTTTTCTGGTAATTTTGGTCCATGGGTGGACTCATAGCTGTTTGAAGACGCTGGATTCCTGTCACTGTTTATGGATGAAATTTCAGTGATAACAGACATTTTTACAAAACCACTTCCACGAGAAGCCTTTGAGTATCTTCGCTAGAGACTCGGAGTTATTTTTACTCCAAAATGAATGCTTATCTTATATGTCTTAGATGTACATGAGGAAGCACCATAAAGAGGACAGTTTAGTCAAGGGGGAGCAACCCAAAATGGAAAGATACCTTTGTCATTGATGACAAAGGGGGAGAGATTTATCAGATGCAAAGGACAAAGAAATGATTCCATGGGAAGAAATGGTCACATAGATGCAAAGGATAGAGGCATGGTTCCAGGGGGAGCATGAATGATATGATTTTAGTATTGCATTAGAATGTTGCCATCAATGCCAAAGGGGGATATTGTTGATTAAGGTTGGTTGTCATTGATGTCAACCCTTGAAGAAAGTCCGGTAGCGAATTCTGATAGCACAAAAGGTTTGGGTATCGGACCCAAAGTTGTTTCATGTATAATGGTATGAATTTTAATATATTTGAAGGTAATACTATTTTATATGGATAATCCATGTCATGCCATTTTTGGTGGTATGTGGAATGTCGCATAACTCCTCACAGTTTGAGAGTTATGGCCTTACGAAGTTGGAGGACCCTCATATGTTGGCTTGAAACCCCAAAAGATCAAAGAAGTCAAAGAGTTTGCAAATAAGAAATTATTATTTAAATGATAAAGTAAAGTGACAAAGTCAAGAAAGATTATTTAAATAATAAAGTGAAGTGACAAAATCAAAGAATATTATTTAAATGATAAAGTGAGGTGACAAAGTCAAGAAGGAATATTTAAATGATAATGTAATGGAGAACTTTCTAATTATGGAAAATGGTTAACCCTAAAAATGAAGAAAATAGGTTAAGTGATCTATAAATGGGTTAAGTTACCTAGAAATGGGTTAAGTGACCTAGAAAGGAAGATATTTGGAGAGTATAAATAAGAGGCAAGGCTCTCTCATTTTATATCACACTTGAGCATATTGAATATCTATAGATGATTGGGGTAACCAAAGGATATCTAAGCCGAATTTCAGAGGGAAGGTGAAGAAAAGAAGGTCGAAATTCAAGGGAGGATAAAATCTTTTGATGATGCTTTCTAAGGTATGTTATTTATAGGTCATCTCACCATTTTTGCAATAACATATCCAAGTATCTGTGGTAAAAAATCCAGCTTGTGGGTCGTTGTATTTTTGGAGTTACACTCCGTGGAAAATAGGGTTTTTGGTTATTCCTGAAACTAGTCTAAAACAAGTGTTTTGGATAAAAACGTCACAACTTCTTCATAATAGATCCAAATTTAGTAAGACCAAGTGTGCTAGTTATAGTACAGTCTGTAGTATGTTGTGTAACATTTTCATATTCATTCAACAAATATTCCATGCGGGGCACGCTCTACAAGGTCGCTCTCTAGAATAAGCCAGAATTTAGCAAGGTATGTCATTTTTGCTATAACTCATTTTCTGAGAGTTTCCAAGTAGTGACACCTAGAGGAATTGCATAAAACAAATTGAAGAACATTGTGTACTACTTTCATATCTTTATTCATTACAGGTACATAGTTATGATTATTTCAAGTTAGGGTTGTTGACTAATCCCAAACTAGTCATGTGAGACTAAAGAAAA
>JZKD02S1672851.1:9651-24250 GCA_000966675.3 Picea glauca | reverse complement strand
TGATGAAATTGATGAGGGCTTTTGGTTAAGGTACATGTTGGGTACATGGTTGAGACAAGTAGTTGATGAGTTGGCACATACATGAGGTGTATAGTTGATGATGTTGATACATATTCATGAGTCATAATTGATGAGTAGTTGACACATGGTTGGTACATACTTGGTACATGGTTAGATGCACTTTTTTATGGTACAGGTTGATTACATGTTGGTGCATGGTTGATGCACTTGTTTATGGTACAGGTTGATGCATGGTTCAGGTTTATTGGTACAGGTTTACGACGGTATATCTCACAGTGATAGTGTGACAGTGGTTTCATCATTCTACTTATACTTCAGAGCAGTTGGACGAGGCAAAGACATGTGGTTGTAGCCGGAGAACATAGGGGGTTGTAGCCTCCTTCTGGTTGTAGCCAGAGAATAGGGGAGTTAGATCTTCCTTCAGGTTGTAGCCTAAGAAACAAGGGGGTTGAAGCCTCCTTCCTATTGCAGCTGGAAAACAAAGGAAGTTGGTGCTTCCAATGAATGTAATTCTTCAAAACATATAAGAAAAAACATTTTGTGGTTTTCTCCCACTTTAGGTTTCCACGTATAACACTGGTGTACTGTGTATGTGTATGATTGTTCATTTGTTCATTGCTTATTTACTCTGCAGTGATTGGATGATAATGCTACATTGATATAACACTTGGATTATATGGTTAAAAAAGATTAAATTGCTCTATCATTGATTCACCCCCCCTCTCAGTAATCCAACAGTGTGTTATATTTCAATCTCTCTGATATCTGGTCCCATAGAATTTCACATAAACTGGTAGTATTGACTGTTATTCAATCACCCATTATATTTATGAACTTGTATTAAGGGTCCCTATGGTTTCCCTTTTTTATGATGAAACTCAAGTTATTTTTGGGACACTACGCTCTCCTTTGGTTTGGGAATGAAAACAATAGACATAAATGCAGGGATGCATTTGAATGCAAGTTAACTAGTTCTGTCTTTTTCTCTAAGGTTTTCAATGTTGAGAGCTATATAATTTTAAATAAATGTACATTATTGATGTCTTTCCAATCACCCATTAAAACTGGAGACCCAAAAGGTAAGGTCTAGGGCTTAGAATCCATCTCATCGTGGTCTACTAGTAAGTTTGAGGACTTGCCATGATAATGACCTAGGTTCGAAACCCAGCAAGTGTGCTCCCCATGATATTGTGGTTGGGTTACCCTCTCTCATAACAGGTGCACTTATTGGGGTTTCTCTTTTCTTTTTGAAGCTGAGTTAGTTAAGCTAAGATCTTATAGATTATCTTTGATTTTGGATTTTATAGGAGCTTCATTCTCCCACTTTGTATTGCCACTTATGTACTAAACAAACCTATTGACCTACTTCACGTAGTTTTTTGGACATTGATAAACTTATCTTGTTACATTTCATGCTCGCACAACTATATTATAAAGTCTTGTAATGTGGTAGGATTGAACAAGTAGGATACTTGGGTTGGTATGCAGAATTGGTTTACATAGGAAGTTACTAAAAAAGGGGAGAAAACAAAACTAATTTGCATACAAACAATATAAACAATATATCCTTTGAAAATTATAAACTTGATCATGCATAACAATGTGCTGCTCAATTGGATAGTTACCATAATCCATGTTTCTTTCCATTTATGTGAATTTAAATCTCTTGCAGTGCACTTCTGTTCCAAAAGAAAAAGGCTTGAATTTTCAGAAGCAAATTCAAAGTCAAAACATAAATGGTAGACAAGTCCTAAACCGATCCCAATTTTCAACTAAAATTCTACTCCTAATATCAGCCATTCCATGCCAAGCACCATTGTTGACAACTCTTATCGCAGTCTCTATTGAACATATTTTATATTTCAAAACAGAAGGCAAGGGCAAGAAACATGATCGGTTTTCCATTTTATTGTTTTAATGCCAATACAATCTAAACCTTGCAAGCAATCAAAGCATCCAAAGACAAATAATCATGACAGATAACACCACCCTTTTCTAATATGTTTTACAAGTTACAACTGTAATTTTTCAGCAGTGAAACCATTTGTGGTCGGTCATGCCCTTTTAGAATGGACAAGGTGGAACTCCTTACAATATCAACTTTACAACACAAATTGACCTTATGCCACAAAGCAAATAATAAGAGGTTTATGTTTCCATCCAATTCACCTGGGACTTGCACTTGGCCTCGTCTACAAAGAACGCATTCACGCAAGGTACCACCATTAATAAGACGTCAACATTAGAACAAAATTAACATTTGTCGCATTAACGTGACCTCATACACGGTGAATACTTAACCAACCACAATATCATGGGGAACACACCCATCAGGTTTTGAACTTGGGTCATTGTCGTAAAAATTTCTCCAACTTACCACTAGATCACGACGAACCACATTCTAATCCCTAAACCTTACTTTTCAAGTCTGTAATTTTAATGGGTCATTGGAAAGCCATCAATATTGTACATTTATTTAAAATTATATAACACTCAACACAGAAAACATTAGATAAAAAGACAAAACCAATTGGCTTCAATTCAAATGTGTGCCTATCTTTTTGTTTGTTGATTTCATTCCCAAACCAAAGGAGGAGACAATATCCCAAAATAAATTGAGTTTCATCATAAAAAAGGGAAACCATAGGGACCCTTAAACAAGTCCATAAATATAATGGGTGATTGAAAAGCAATCAATACTACCAGTTTATGTGAAATTCAATGGGACTAGACATCAGAGAGATTGAATTATAACACATATCAATAAACTTTTATTCAAGTACATTCCTACCATTATGTCCATCATTTTAATTCCCAAACCTTGAAAATGAAAGAAGCCCTACAAAACCGTTGAAACAATGCAAGGGAGAGAGATACCTCTCTAATTTTGTTCGGTAGAAACCCCAAAGTGCTAGTTGGGGGTGAATTTGGATTGAAATCCGTGCATTTATTCAAAAAGGCATCCTGCAAATTGGGGATTGGACAAAACCCCAAGGGCCCTGCCACCACCATACCCATCAAACTAAATTGCAATAGCAGAATGTCGAGAATAACCATGTCCAATTAATTCAATGGCGGCCTTGATTATTATATTAGATTTGTTCCCCTCTTAAATCCACCCTTCCAATATTCACAGTCGCTCTTTCAAAGGTTGTAGAAGATAAATTGTTGACTCAGATTTAGGTAAAGATACAATGAAGACAATGATGTCGTTACAAAGAAGGAGTACCAAAAGGTCTCTTATAAAAGGAAAGATGTAGAAAGTAAAGTAAAGTAGCTAGAGTAGAGAGAGAGATCTAAGTTGAGGCATGAACAACCCTCAACCCAATCCTGAAAACCCTCTTTGAAGTAGAGATGTGCAAGAGGAGAATATCGAGGAATAAGAAGAACTGAAAGTAATGATATAGGTTGGTCATGGAATAGGCCCATATCTCCTGCCATCTGAAGTAGAATGAAGGGCGTTGAATATAGTATGCCGTCCATAGGGAGAATTGTTGGGATGCCTGGATCGTCCACTGCACTGTTGTTTCGAAGAGGTAGTTCGTTGTTGAGGCTTGGGGGATCTCATCCGTCACCTAGAGAGGGATCTGATATGCTCATGTCACTGAAATCTTGTGGGATTGGGGAAGGTGCTACGGGTCTGTACTGATCTAGAGTCTGGATTTGTGATGATATCAAACTTTCTCTTAGTGCCCCTTTTGTTGTGTGGGCAGTGACGAGAATGCCATAAATGTTTGAAGGCTGGATGGTTACCTGAAAGGTTTAGTTATGAACAATTTGTTGAGCTTGAGAGCAATTGGGTTGGATGAGTAACCTCTAATTCTATAGTTTTTTTTTTCCTTGGTGGCCTCATGTCTCAGGTTGCGAGTGGTATCTGCAATGGATGTTTATGACCGGGTAGAAAAATGATTGTACGTAACTAGTTTCTCGAATCATCTCAGTGAAAAGATAAATGTTCAATATTTACTATAAATCTTTATTTATAATTTTGTGATTAAGTTTAATCCTTTCTTTTGAATGAAACTGAAAATGGATCCCTTGTTTTAAATGAGCTTATGCATGCTTATTTTCACTAGATTATTTAATTGTATGCATTTGTGAATTCAAAATCTTTCAAGTCTAATATATTCGAATTTGTATTGATTATTTTGAACTTGGGTAGCGTCCCTTCTTTGTGGGTTTGATAATCCTTTGAAGCGAGGCGTTGTAGAACATCACTGCAAATGATAGGTAAATGTGTCCTTTAGGGAGTTACAAATGAAGCCCCGTCCCTTCCAACGGGCTCTCAAAGGAAGCCCTGTCCCTTCCAACGAGGGCTTTTGGCATGTATGAATTTGTTAATGGTGTCAAGTCTGACTCAATGGAATTCCAATTCTAATTTCTTGAAGGAAAGAGGATAGTCACAATAAGAGGTCTTTGTATTGTGTCTTTTTGTATAGCCAAAAATAAGTATAGAGGGTCAAATTATTTTATGACCAATTTTTTGAAACAAGTTTGAAAGGGCGAAAATAGTCTAGATGTATATGGGTAGAGATGTGGGGGCTTGAAGCCTTAGACAATCCTCATTTTGGGACTGCAATATGTATGTTCATACCTCATGAATATAAGCTTTTTTTCTTTGGAAAAAAAAACCCCTTACCTTCTTAAGGTTTGATAGAACAAATTCAGTCTCAGTGGACATCAATCATCATCATCATCATCATCACATTGTTAACAACAAAGTTATGTATTATGAAATTAATTGTTCAATCATCATTATTTAGAAGGAAGATCAGATGAAAACCTTTAGATTAGAGAGAGACCATGTATTTGTAGTATATTAGAATAAGTTAATAAGTGGACACATTTAATTTTTTTTTATTATCCGGTGAGAAAATGTTCCACCCTAATCCATCATTTTTTTTTGAAATTCCAATTATTTGGGTATTCTTGAAAGCACTAAAACCCCTATGACAAAGTGCCATGATCAAAATTCTCATCAATTAGGTGGAACTATAACTTTCAACAAAATTCTTACTAGATTTGCGAAATAATTTTCATTGGAAAAGGGTTGAGTTTGTCCACTTCTTAACTTGCTTCGTAATAATTTTATAAAATAATAATAATCATCTAATGTTGAGGTCATGATCTAACTAGAAACAAAGTTGATGCATGAGACCCCTTGTTTAAGGGAGAAGAGGTCCTTCCTCGCAAGAATTTGATCGCTTAGTTTATAGAGGTGAGTACCCTTTTGTGAACTTATTTGAAAGTACCTTATTTACAATTTTTTTTTTAAAGTTGGAAAAAGCTAACAATACTGAGGCTTAGCCTTTGTTGATACAATTTCAAAAACGTCACGTGTAACTACATCATTGTGTGTAAACAAAACTTGACCACTTGAAATAACCCACGAGTGGCTCTTAAGTCTTACTTCGACTCTTGCTAGATGCCTATGAGAAGATGGAGATAGACTCTTAGGTAATGAAAAATGATTTTAAATCAACTTCATAACTAAAAAGATGATTTCAACCTCGATAATATTTGCAAAAAAAACAATATCTAATATTTTCATTTCTAAAGCTATAATAGTAAAATCACATATTTTAAAATAACATTTAATTAATTTCAAAAATACCCTCTCATAAATTACATTAAAATTTGGAAAATCTATTTTTAAATTTAAATTAAAATTTTAAACCCTATATTAAATGTTCACATAAATGTAAAATTTGGAGGTCTATTTTTCCATTCAAATTAGAAAATCTATTTTTTTTCATTTAAATTAAAATTTGAACCTTATATTATATTAAATGTTCCCATAAATTGAAGTAAAATTTGGAGGTCTATTTTTCCATTCAAATTAAAATTTGAACATTATGCGCATGGTGACGGCTTCTACAAAAATACTTTTCATCACTTTTCCTATTATATATATATATATATATATATATATATATATATATATATATTCATGTTTATATAAATATATATATTTTTCTAGAATATTTATTTTTTATTTGTACGGATAAAAAATAAAATACTTTTCATCACTTTGTTTTTTAGGCATAAATTTTATTGGGGTAAGTTCAACAAGTTTGCAGATAGAGATAGCAGTAGAAGAGCAACATGACAGTCAGAAGGTGGTTGAGAATTTGTCTTCATGCGAGTGGTATTCAGGTATTTTCATTTTTTGCATAAGTTTGAGGTTTCTCCTAAACTTAGCATGACTCAAACCCGAGCTCTTAAGCTCAGAGCAATTAAATTCTGCATTAATGATAATCTTTTGTATTGGAAAGATCCTTCTGGTTTACTGTTGAGATGTTTGGACAAAGACGAGTCAGTTGAAGTCATGCATCAGTTCCATTCAAGTATTTGTGGAGGCCATCATTACTGGAAGACCAAAGCTCATAAGATCCTAGAGGCTAGGTACTATTGGCCTTTTCTTTTTTCAGATGTGTGCGCCTTTGTGAAATCTTGTGATAAGTGCCAAAGATTCACAGGGAAGCAACAACTCAAATATCTGCCCCTAAGACCTATTGTAGTGAATGGTCCCTTTCAACAGTGGGGCTTAGATTTCATAGGCGAGATTAATCCTTCATCTAGTGGTCAACATAAGTGGATCCTGGTAGCCACTGACTATTTTACTAAGTGGATAGAGGCAATCCCCACTAGAAATGCCACTCATCAAGTCGTCATGAAATTTCTCTATGAAAACATCCTGATCAGATTTGGCTGCCCAAAAAGGCTAGTGATTGATAATGCAACAACCTTTAAAGTTGATGCATTGGTTGACATGTGTAAGTCAATGGGCATTCAATTGGTACACTCTACCTCCTACTACCCTCATCCAATAAGAGTCTAGTCATCCAGTAAGAGTCTAGTCAGAATCATAAAAAAACCATTGGAGGAGAATCAAAAGAGTTGGGATTCTAAACTAAAGTTTGTTCTTTGGGCTGACAGAATGACCATCAAGAAATCTATAGGGACTTCTCCTTTCAAACTGGTTTATGGCACTGATGCCATTTTCCCCATTCGGCTAGTTCTACCAGTGGCTAAGTTCTTTCAGGAAGAACAAACTGAATCAAATGATATGGTGAGAAGAATGCTTGACTTGGTAGAATTGCAGCAAGTCAGAGAACAGTTGGTGGACAAATCAGAAGCTCATCAAAAGAGGATCAAGGATACTTTTGACAGAAAAGCAAAGGTGGACAACTTTCCGGTTGGTGACTGGGTTCTGAAATGGGATGCCCTCGAAGAAGATAAAGGCAAGCATGACAAGTTTGACTCTTTGTGGACTGGTCCTTTCATGATAACTCAAGTACAACATAACAACACTTTCATTCTGCAAAGTTTGGAAGGTGAAGAAATGTTTGGTGGCCCAGTAAATGGGTGTTTTCTGAAACTCTATTTTATCTAAGGCTTCAAAGCCTTACCATCGTAAATTTTATTTTCAGTTTTTGTTTGTTTTTACAAAATAACTCCATGCTCAATGGAAACACTAGTAGATAGGTTTGAATTTTTATCTTACAGGAAAGGCATTGGTTCTGTGGTTCTTGAAACCTCACAAGGAGGCTTTCACCCCCAATAGGAGCTAGTGTTATCTCCTCAAATAAATTAATCAAGTTGTTTTATTTTAGGTGATAGGATGTCATTTAAAAATACATTTAAAAACTTTTAAAGCTCATTTTTGAGAGCTTTATGCATGTAATAAAGTTAGATAAAACATTTGGTTTCGTTTTTATTTGATTTAAGTCAAATCTCAGGTTTCGGTGGCTTAGGCGCTTCTTCAAAAGTGCTTTTTAACTACCAAAAGCCTTAACTTTCAGCAACTTAAACAAAGAAATTCAGGGCTATTTTAGCCACCGAAATCGCAGGAGCGTGGGAGGAGTCAGCGTGTCCTTTCACACGCTTAAACTGTCAGGGTTGAGGTTTTATAATTGTAATTAGCCATCGAAAAGACAAGAGAAAAAACCGTTTAGAGACTGGGAGCTGATCTATGCATGATATATCGAATCTTTTCAAATCGGTGTTTCATCAAATCACATGGTTACGTACTTCTCATCATTACAATCATCAACCATGATTGTTTCAAATCTTAAGCCGCTCTTTCGCATCCCTTGTAATCAACACCACGGTCTAATGCAAGCCTCATACTTCTCGTCCCTGTCACAGCCGAGCCAAATCTTCCTAAGTCTACGCTATGTAATTTTCCCCCAAAACCCGATTTTTCAATTACAGGTGTACAGGAACATTGCGACAGATGAAGAAACAAGGATCAACTCTGAGGAAGGAGCTAGACGACATTAGTTACTTGGAATCACACTCGGAGGTATGCCAACTTTTCAGGGATGCAGGTTGCTATAATTTTTGTAAAAAATTACAGAGCTCTCACCAGTAGGTGGTAGAAGCTTTTGCCCTGACTTTTGATGGAAAGAAAGCAAGCATTGGTCAAGATGAATTCCAGGTGGATGAAGCCCTCATAGTTGAGGTGACAGAGCTTCTCAGGACTGGAGAAAACTGGTTCAAAACCACTGTCACAAAGAATGTTGAATTCGGGTCCTACTTGAAACCAGAACACAAGGGTTTGGTATGGAAAAAAGACATTCCTGTGTCTTTCCTTTAAGAGAAATGGCAACAGTTATTAAAAGCCATTCTTGTTTATATAACTTGTGAAGGTAGATATAATAGGGTTATGATTTACCATTTCAAACTCATGAATCATTTCACTGGTAGAAACCCACTCAAACTGCCCTATTATCTCCACATAAGCTTATCTAAGATGGCTCACCAAGTCAAGGCTAAGCCTAATAAAGTTGCAGGCAGGCTATCCCACCATGGTTTGATTAAACTCTTGGTTTATGAGCTGTTGCAGAGAAGAAACAAAGAAAAAGAAGGAGAAGATTGTAAAAGATTACAACAGCTTATGGAGAGTAGCTCAGGACTTGGAGAAAAAGGTCAGGGCTTTAAGGTTGAAAGCTATGTCTTCAAAACACCAATCTCAAACACATGCTACTCTTGAAACCCTAGCAGAGGTAGTAGTTCAGTGCAATGAACCAGAGGCAACCAACAATTCTGCAGTCTTTCCATAAGTTGAGCAAGGTGCAAAAGCCTCAGAAGATCAGCCCTAAGGCGTTTTGGAGCTAAGACAAAAGGTATTTTGAAATTTTGATAATTTCACTAAGACAGAACTTTCAGTGGCTTAAGCAAACATTTTGATTGTTCATTAGCCACCGAAAGTAGAGCTTTCGGTAGCTAATTGGTCTAGATTTTGTCTATTCTAACTATTGAAAGCACTGACAGGGCAGAAAGTTAGTAATTTTGCACAGATCCAGGTTTCCTTGTCCAAAAGCCTCAGGAATAGTTCCAATTGATAGACAATAATTAATGACATCCTTATCAAGAGTCTGTTTGATTTTGGAGATGCTCTACAAGGCAGAAAGGTCAAAATTGGTTAGCTATTTTCAGGGATAACACTGTTTTATTGTCAGCATGTGTCATTTTCGACTTCTCTCATATCTCATGAAAATCCATCAACCTTGGAAGGCTTACTACACCTGTCGAAGAATCTGAAGGACATGAAGATCACCCAAGAATAGGAATTGACCTATTTTATAGGATCTTTGCCTATTTTCTTGGGCCAGTAATTGGCTTTCTATTTTTGGCAAAATTCGATCCAGTATCCTAGGATCTTGAAACTGTTTGTAAAGGCTATAAAGCCAAAAATATTGCAAGAATGAAAGGGTTCAACTTTGAGTTTTAGACTCTACTGTTATTGTGATACATGCACTTTCTTTAATATATTCAGCCTGCAAGCTTCTTTCATTGTTTTTGTCAGACTTTCTTTTCATTTCTAATCTATGCCTATGAGTTGAAATTATTTCTTGTCTTTGTTTAAATGTCCTATGGTAACTATCATCTTACCTTTGATTATTAAACAAGAATCATAAGCATCAACTGCCAGTTTGTTCACCCATCATATATATTGTTTATGTATGTTCTGGTTAATTGATTGGTTTCTTATCCATTTGATTTACAAACCTATCTGATAATAACTCTGGAAGGCCTTGTACTGTTTGAATATAACTAGACTATCTTGAAGATACAATCCAGTGATTTAGATATTCATCTTGATCCGACCCCACACCCATTATTGAGTAAATAATTACAAAAAACAGTTAAGTTACCAGGCATCTCTGAGATACAACCTAGGAGAGTTTCCTAGAGTGATAACAAATTGGCGTCGTTGCCGGGGAACAGAGATCGAAGCTCAGCTTCCTTGGGAAATGACATAGATCCAACTTTGATGATAGACAAAGTGTGGACACTATTTTGGTTGTAATCATCTATCTGGCGACTCCATTGGAACGAAGTGGCTCCGAGAAGGGCTCATACCAGAGCAAATCAAGAAAGGCCACTGGCAACACCAGTTTCAGACCCTGAGAAGATCATCAAAAGTGGAAAAGCACTGCAAAGACAAACTTCCAAATATGCAAGAACATCTAGACCAGGTATTTCAAGAAGCACTTCTTCATTTGTATCTAGAGAACCTCTTGTCAAATCCACTTCTACTGAAACTTCTAGTTCTCAGAAAATTGTAATTGAATCAGAAAGCTTGAAGGGTGATGAGCCTTCAATTTCTTCTAATGTTGTAGATCCTATTTCTAAGCATAGTACTATATATGACCTAGGAAAAGAAGTTGTAGAATCTATCCAAGAAGAGGACTCTTCCTCTTCCTTGAATTCTTCACAAACTAAGCTTGGAAAAAGTTTTTTCTATACCCATACCAGTTTGCCCGTTCTTGAAGATATCTTACAAGACCTTTTCTCTAAGAGTGAAGAAAACTTGGCCTTGCTGCTTGGCCAGATTTATAGAGCTTCTGTTTTCCCACCTTGTTCAGATTTTGAACAAACCACATTCCAGGGTAGTCATTCTACCAGTGCTTCCACTTCATTCCTCAGTGAAATAAAATCACCATCATTGTCCATAGTCCCACCTATCCCATCTCACTCACAATCTACAGAAACATCTTCCTCTGCATGAACCCCTAAGATTTCCATGACTACTCCTTTGACAAAAATGGAACAGATCTTAGCAAATAAGTATGCTCCTCTTGTTTTGCCCAATCCTTTGTCAGCCATGCCAACAGGATATTATCAGAAGTACATGCCCAAGTTTACTGGATCTGGAGATTATACTGTTGAAGAGCACATAGAGGCTTTCGATGCCTATGCTGAGAACATTAACATTTATGAGGAAGATGTTTGGACCAGAGTATTTGTGCAGAGCTTGGATGGTCAAGCTAGGAAGTGGTTCAAGGAATTGCCAGCTAATTCAGTGACAAGTATTGAGCAAGTAGATGAAGTGTTTTTGAAACATTGGGGAGAAAGAAGAGACCTTTTGTATTATATGACTGAATTTGGAAATCTAAAAAGAGAAAATGGTGAATCTGTTTCAGACTTCACCAAAAGATTCAATAAAATGTTTGGCAAGATCCCTGCAGAGATCAAGCCAACTGACACATCAGCGAAGATTACTTACTCTTCTGCCTTTGATCCATAATTCTGCTTGATCCTTAGAGAAAGAAGGTCAACCACACTCGCCTTAATGCAAGATGTTGCTCTTGAGGTTGAGTCTAACATCGTGGCATCCCATAAACTTAAAGGTAAGTTTGAGAGAAAGAAGTCATCTGTTGATCCTCCTTCTTCTTCAAATACCAAAATGGAAAAGATGGCCAAGATGTTGGATAGTTTGACCTCAGAGATGTCAAAACTGAAAATTCAAGGTCAACAACGAGCAAGAGGTAGAGAGACTAATGCCTATGCTCCGAGGAATCCAAATGCATTCCCTTACAGAAGGAACAACTAGCAGGTCCAGAGCCTTCAGAGAGATAAGAATGGAGCTGAAGACCAATGGATCAGGGCCCCTTTCCAAAATGTTGTGCTGGAACAAGAGCAGGAGCTATCTCATGGTGAAGATGAAGAAGAAGAGGACATCAATTGCTTTGGGGATGATGCTAATTCCTCCTTCTTGACACAAATTGATTATGAGGAGGCCCTCATGAATGAGCAGATTAATGAGGCAAGCCTTGAAGAATCTTTCTATCAGGCAGATGATCAACAAGGTTATAATTTAGGATCCAAGATTGTTGCTTCAAAGCCATTACCTGCCGCCCCCGGAAAGAAGAAAGATGTTGTTGTCAAGCAGCCTGTTGCTCCTGCAAAACAAATGTCCACTCCTACAAGACAACAACAGAAGCCATTGCAGCCCCAAGCTAAGGATCAGGTGTCCCTCAGAGCTCCCTCTAATGAGGTAATACCTTCTGACAAAATATCTTATTCATTTAATTTTGAATTACAAATTCAGAAGGTAAAAATATCTATGCCATTGATTGAACTTATGAAGAATGATATATTCAAGTCTGCCATCCTGAAGTCCCTTCAACCAAAGACTCCCATAACTGTTGATTACGCAAACCTTCAAGATGATAAACCCACAGTGACTATAGGACCTATGGTTGAGAATCAAGATGATTCTTGTCCACCCTTCTACATATCCCTGAATATCCACGACAAGATCCTCCACCCATGACAAGATCCTCCACAACTGCATGCTTGACTCAGGAGCATCACACAATATTATGATTAAAGCAATGATGGATGAGCTTGGGCTTGACATCACAAAACCTTACCATGATCTCTTCTCTTTTGACTCTAGGAAAGTCAAATGCCTCGGCCTCATAAAAGACCTTGTCATAAACCTTGCCCAACTGCCAATGAGAAGCATAGTAATGGATGTTGTAGTAGCTGATATCCCACCCAAGTTCGACCTCCTCTTGTCACGTTCATGGAGCAAAAGGCTAGGTGGTACCTTGCAGATGGATCTTTCTTATGCCACAGTCCCGGTGTTTGGAGGAAAGGTAAAGAAACTTTACAAAGAAAATTAGCTTGCCTACATCATTAGTGATGAGAAGAATTTTGTAAACCATCCCATCTATGCATTGGACATGGACTTTGGGGCATGCATTATGCAAATAGATGATTCTCAACCATCTCCTTTGTAGCTCACAAAGCCTACTTATCAGCAGTCTGATGGAGAGAGTACTCCCGTCTGGAGCATGTTCTTTGATGGTGCCAGTACCAAAGACTCAGCAGGTGCAGGTGTAGTTTTGATTTCTCCTTCAAAGGAGACTATTCATTTGTCTTTTAAACTTGATTTTAAGACTACTAACAATATAACAGAGTGTGAGGCTTTACAGAGATGAGGTATGGAAACTCAATGACTCTTTTTCCATTTTTGATATTTCTTATATACCCAGAGCTATGAATCACCTAGCTGATTCCCTTGCTGTCTTGACCAGTATGTTCCTTCCTCCTATGCCTCCTAGATTGAACTATGAAATCCAAGTCAAATACAGACCATCCCTACATGACAATGTTAAGTATTGGAAAGTCTTTGAAGATGATGATGAGCTTAGTAGATTTCTCCAGGTCGTAGATGGATTTTTTGATATGCATATTGACCAGGAAAATCAAAATGCAGAGGAATCCAAAAAGCCTAAGTTGAAGATCAAAATGGGTCAACACGATATTGTTCAGCTGCCCAACAATTATATACCTCGGGGTTTGGTGCCTCTTGAGAAGCTTTTTGACCAAAATGATGTCCCCTACAAACCTGATAAGAAGGAGAAGGATCCTGCTGTCCATGAGCACAATATAGGAAGCCAGAGTCATCCTAAATTCATAAATCTGTCCACTGAGTTAACTGTTGATCAGAGGTCAGAATATTGCAGCCTTGTGAAGGAATTTGCTGATGTATTCACTTGGAAATACAATGATCTGAAAACTTATAATACTGATGTCATTCAACATAAGATTCCTCTGAAGAAAGACACCATCCCATTCAGACAGAAGTTGAGACCTATCGATCCTCTCTTATTGCCTGTAATCGAAAAAGAAATAAAAAAGCTCCTCGATGCCAAAATCATAATTCCACTGAGATACTCTAAATGGGTTGCAAACCTAGTGATAGAGAGGAAGAAAATTGGCGAGATCAGGTTATGCGTTGATTTTAGAAACCTAAATAAATGCTCCAAGAAAGATAACTATCCCCTACCCAAGATGGAGCATTTGCTGCAAAGAGTTTCAAGAGCCAGTGTCATGTCTTTCCTAGATGGCTTCTCTGGCTATAACCAGGTTTCTGTACACCCTGATGACTGAGAAAAAACTGCCTTTACTACTCCTTGGGGTACCTTCATGTACGCCAAAATGCCATTCGGGCTAATGAATGCCGGGGCCACCTTTCAGAAGGCCATGGACATAGCCTTTGTGGGAGAAAAGGACAAATTTGTCCTCATCTATCTTGATGATATCACAGTTTATTCCAACAGTCATGAAGGGCATCTGAAGCATCTGAAAAGAGTATTTTTGAAATGCAGACAGTTCGGGATTTCGCTAAACCCAAAAAAGTCTCAATTTGCTCTAAAAAAGGGTAAGCTCCTAGGCCACATTGTTTCAGCAGAGGGAGTGAAAATTGATCCAGCTCAGGTTGAAGCAATTCAGAAGTTGTCCATACCAAGGTCAAAGAAGGATATCCAATCCC
>JZKD02S1672849.1:1573431-1583922 GCA_000966675.3 Picea glauca | reverse complement strand
AAATGGGGTCCACAAAATTGTTGGCTTTTCATCTTCCGGGGTTAGGGTTTTGGATTTTTCTTTATGTTAAAAATTCTTTTAGAGCTTCATTGTGATCATATTCTTGTGAATGTGAGTAGCCATCACATCTCTTCTCAAAGATAAGCTACCACCATTCTAGCGAGTCTTTCACTCTGTATTTCTACAATTTTGTACATTTTGCTCATTAATATAAATTGGGTATTATTGTATCTTTTTGTTTATATCTCTGATATTTTTTTTTATATTATTGGATATTTGAGATATCTTTGTAAAATTATTCATTCTATCTCTTCTCTCATTCCATGATTAAAATAATCTCGATCAGAATTTCTGACTACCAGTGTCCATCCAACATATTCTACACTGGTATTTCTCCTTCCAAATTCAGCCGCAACCCTTTCCAACTATGTGGATGGATCTACATATTTAGATCCACATGACCAATGTCGATATTTGGAGCATAATTTTAGGTGGCTATTGAGATCCCATATCTTTATCATAGAGTTCACACGAGCACTTGGCTATGGGACCCAAGTTTACAATGGCAGTTGGGATACTTTAGCATGTTGTCTCACATTTTTACATGGGACCATGGTTCTCCAACCTACTTCAGCACTATGGTCCACACTTATCCATGGGACCTTGGTATATGTTTGTAAATCCTCATAACAAGCATTGAGGACTATGCTTTCATAAGGGGGGTGGAATGTAGTGAATCTAGAGAGGTAATGGGGGGTGTCAAAGGGCCCATATTGATAATAAGTGGATGTCATTCCATATAAGGTGGACTAGGCCCACTATATTATTAAATAAGTCTCACTATGGTAGTTAGAGATATTGATATGAACATAATAAATGCAAGAGGACTTATTAGAAGGTTCCACTTCTAGAAGCTTCCTCCTCTAGAATGTTCTTAGGTGGTTGGTAGCGCTATATAAATGGGTTCGAGCAATATAATGGGGGAGAAGAAGACGTATTATATTTTGAACGTGTAAATGATTAGGAGGTTTCCCCCTTAAAGAGGATAGCGAATAGGAGAGGATCCCTTCCATAATATGATCCATTGTATAGTGTTTCCCTACCTCAATGGTTTTCATAATAATAATGTGGAAGTTTATCTACATTGTTTCTGAATATTTGTGGTGTTTTTGTATTCAAGTATCTGGTATTTAAAATTGGGCATGCTCCCAAGTCTCCCCGCCCTTACCCAAAGGCAACCCAATTCTTCATTATTTTTTCTTAGGAAAGTAAGGTGTGTGCCCACTTGATGTCGCACATCACCATTGTACACCCAAGTTTCTCCTACTCACAACCAAATGCCTTCATTTTCCCAAATGCTTGTTTCTTCCTTGTTCTCTTCATTTGTTCCATCGTTGAATCTACCCAAGGAGTGTGTGTTCCCAGTGGGTGTTGTGGGAGACATTACATACCTCCCCACTCATGTTGTTTTCATACCGAAAAACATTATCAATTTCCTTGGCATATTTTCCCATCTCTAGATCTCTTCACCACTCAATGATTGTTTCTTCCTCAACCACTGTCGTCAAGGAAAAATCCCCTTAGGAAGTTTTATGAGTCTACAAAGTGTCATTTCTATATAACTTCATGTTCCTTCCATACTTTGGTTCATCTACCCATACTTATGTGTGTTGGATCCCCTTGTGACTTCGGCTAATTGGATAGTGTTATCATGTAAGTTTTATGTTGGTAAAATACCAACCCAACCACCAATTGGAGACAAATAAGGGAAACTATACCCAATGTCACCTCGATATAGGTCCCACACTTCAAGGCTGACTAGGTCACTCTGGGGAGGATATCTCGATGACCCTAGGGGATTGAGATGAAGGGAATGGAAGGACGTGAGGTATACAACTAAAGTTCAATGTTGGAAAGATAAAATAGGCTTTGATGAATTGTCTCTGGAAGGTTTTAAAGTTTCCAAGTCTTTGGGTACTTGCAAAAGTGATTGTACCTTCCCAAGACACAAGAAAGACCAAGGTTTCATATAGTATGCTAGGTGGAAAAGGAAGTTAGGATTTATGTTCCTAATTTTCAGCGATAAAAAAATATTAATTATCAGCAATAAAGTGATAAAAAATGCTGCAATTAAAGTTTCTACAAGTTCAATTAATCATGCAATACATGAACCAACAATGACTAGTCTAGATTGCACAAAACAATATGAAACTTGAGCAGTCAAGAAAGGATGTTATAAAACATTTCTATAGTAAAAATTATCATCCTTATTTCTGTAGCACACAATGAATTACATCAGAAAAATTGTAAAATTAAACTTTCCCAAACGTTGCCCCAAAAGTATGCTGCAACAAGTAGAATAAGAGGGAAAAATTCTAGCGTAAGTCTAGGGTTAGTTTATGGAATATTAGGGTTAGAAAGGTTATGGTTTCTATAGCCTTATGGATGTAGGGTTAGTTTTTTAACAATAACAATAATTGTTTGGAGAAAGAGGATGCCTAAAGGAGACAAGGATGCTAGTAACATCAAGTACACAATCTAAGTGAGAGAGCATCAAAAAATGAAATTCTCACTTTTATCAATGCAAATATTTTATATCTCCAATGAAAAATTGAAAAATGGTTAGTGCCTTACTATTGGGTTTATGGGGTCAATGAAAGATATGGCTTGGCTAAGAAATTGGGGGTTTACTCACTTGTAATTCCAAAGTGTATCTAAGTCAATCTAGGAGATGCCAAGAGGGTGTACACCCTTGTAATTATCTTGGCACAAACTTGAAAAGTATTTGATCTTGAGAAGTGAAACTTGGATGAATATGATTGATCTAAAAATCCCTATGGGTGTAAGCCATTTTACTTCCTAGGGTTTGCAAAACAAACCAAAGATACCTTGGAGGGTGTACGTTCTTATAGTTCTCCAAGAAACCTTGTGAAAAATGACCTTTCTTGTACAAGTAAACAAACCTTGGGAAGGGCGTACACCCTTATAATCCTCCAAGGGTTTTAACCAACAATAATTATGGAAAGAGCAACACAAAAGACAATAAATGCATATTTTTCCTTTACCAATCCCACAAGAAGATAGATCAAACCCTACTCTTCCAAGTTAAGTCCATTCACATGCATAAGAAATAATCTCCAAGAATAGAACATCACTTTTCACCATCAATAGCAAGAAAAAAACATAACAATGATAAACAGAGAGAAAATCCTCGAAGGCTAGAAAAAATTTCAACCAAAGACCTCTCACAATGGGAGATTTATGTTTTGAAATGAGATTTCATGATATATTTATACAAAATTTCTCCAAAATAGTTTGTCCACATAATATTAGGGTAAACCAGAATACTAGGGGTAAAAAACCCTAATATTTCCCCTTTTACAAAATAATATTAAACAATTCACTTAAAATTTACTTTTACACAAGAATAAACCCTAATTCAAAGTGACGTCACCCCTTTAGGGGGCATTTTGACACTAGGAGAAAGTCATTGTTGTTGGAGGAGTGTACTTAAGCTTCCCAAAGCCTGATGTCAAACATCCAAATCACTTCCTTCATGGTCAAATCCTTATTCTCCTCAAAATGTCCACGTGTCAATGAGTGGTAAGCTAACCAATAAACCCTATCCCCCTAGGTGATGACATGCTCCTAAAGATGACATTTTTCCTCTCCTAGGAAAAGAATTTATCATGTGGGGGGTAGGTTATATCATTGTTGGCATAGGGGAAGACCCAGGGTTCACTCCAAGAGTGCTCCAACAAGCCCTAGCTACTGGCCCTTTCGACAACACTTGCGAAGCAGATGTAGTCTCACCCGAAGAAGCTAAGAGGGGGGTTGCAGGACAGAGGTGTCTACAACCATGGGAATATCAAGTGGAACTAATACAACAATACTGCAACATTCATATACCTCTTACCAACTAGATCTACTCTGCGTAGCTATAAATATGATCTAACACAATAATGAAAATAACAATATAANGATGGATCTACATATTTAGATCCACATGACCAATGTCGATATTTGGAGCATAATTTTAGGTGGCTATTGAGATCCCATATCTTTATCATAGAGTTCACATGAGCACTTGGCTATGGGACCCAAGTTTACAATGGCAGTTGGGATACTTCAACATGTTGTCTCACATTTCTACATGGGACAATGGTTCTCCAACCTACTTCAGCACTATGGTCCACACTTATCCATGGGACCTTGGTATATGTTTGTAAATCCTCATAACAAGCGTTGAGGACTATGCTTTCATAAGGGGGGTGGAATGTAGTGAATCTAGAGAGGTAATGGGGGGTGTCAAAGGGCCCATATTGATAATAAGTGGATGTCATTCTATATAAGGTGGACTAGGCCCACTATATTATTAAATAAGTCTCACTATGGTAGTTATAAATATTGATATGAACATAATAAATGCAAGAGGACTTATTAGAAGGTTCCACTTCTAGAAGCTTCCTCCTCTAGAATGTTCTTAGGTGGTTGGTAGCACTATATAAATGGGTTCAAGCAATATAATGGGGGAGAAGAAGACGTATTATATTTGGAACGTGTAAATGATTAGGAGGTTTCCCCCTTAAAGAGGCTAGCGAATAGGAGAGGATCCCTTCCATAATATGATCCATTGTATAGTGTTTCCCCACCTCAATGGTTTTCATAATAATAATGTGGAAGTTTATCTACATTGTTTCTGAATATTTGTGGTGTTTTTGTATTCAAGTATCTGGTATTTAAAATTGGGCATGCTCCCAAGTCTCCCCGCCCTTACCCAAAGGCAACCCAATTCTTCATTATTTTTTCTTAGGAAAGTAAGGTGTGTGCCCACTTGATGTCGCACATCACCATTGTACACCCAAGTTTCTCCTACTCACAACCAAATGCCTTCATTTTCCCAAATGCTTGTTTCTTCCTTGTTCTCTTCATTTGTTCCATCGTTGAATCTACCCAAGGAGTGTGTGTTCCCAGTGGGTGTTGTGGGAGACATTACATACCTCCCCACTCATGTTGTTTTCATACCGAAAAACATTATCAATTTCCTTGGCATATTTTCCCATCTCTAGATCTCTTCACCACTCAATGATTGTTTCTTCCTCAACCACTGTCGTCAAGGAAAAATCCCCTTAGGAAGTTTTATGAGTCTACAAAGTGTCATTTCTATATAACTTCATGTTCCTTCCATACTTTGGTTCATCTACCCATACTTATGTGTGTTGGATCCCCTTGTGACTTCGGCTAATTGGATAGTGTTATCATGTAAGTTTTATGTTGGTAAAATACCAACCCAACCACCAATTGGAGACAAATAAGGGAAACTATACCCAATGTCACCTCGATATAGGTCCCACACTTCAAGGCTGACTAGGTCACTCTGGGGAGGATATCTCGATGACCCTAGGGGATTGAGATGAAGGGAATGGAAGGACGTGAGGTATACAACTAAAGTTCAATGTTGGAAAGATAAAATAGGCTTTGATGAATTGTCTCTGGAAGGTTTTAAAGTTTCCAAGTCTTTGGGTACTTGCAAAAGTGATTGTACCTTCCCAAGACACAAGAAAGACCAAGGTTTCATATAGTATGCTAGGTGGAAAAGGAAGTTAGGATTTATGTTCCTAATTTTCAGCGATAAAAAAATATTAATTATCAGCAATAAAGTGATAAAAAATGCTGCAATTAAAGTTTCTACAAGTTCAATTAATCATGCAATACATGAACCAACAATGACTAGTCTAGATTGCACAAAACAATATGAAACTTGAGCAGTCAAGAAAGGATGTTATAAAACATTTCTATAGTAAAAATTATCATCCTTATTTCTGTAGCACACAATGAATTACATCAGAAAAATTGTAAAATTAAACTTTCCCAAACGTTGCCCCAAAAGTATGCTGCAACAAGTAGAATAAGAGGGAAAAATTCTAGCGTAAGTCTAGGGTTAGTTTATGGAATATTAGGGTTAGAAAGGTTATGGTTTCTATAGCCTTATGGATGTAGGGTTAGTTTTTTAACAATAACAATAATTGTTTGGAGAAAGAGGATGCCTAAAGGAGACAAGGATGCTAGTAACATCAAGTACACAATCTAAGTGAGAGAGCATCAAAAAATGAAATTCTCACTTTTATCAATGCAAATATTTTATATCTCCAATGAAAAATTGAAAAATGGTTAGTGCCTTACTATTGGGTTTATGGGGTCAATGAAAGATATGGCTTGGCTAAGAAATTGGGGGTTTACTCACTTGTAATTCCAAAGTGTATCTAAGTCAATCTAGGAGATGCCAAGAGGGTGTACACCCTTGTAATTATCTTGGCACAAACTTGAAAAGTATTTGATCTTGAGAAGTGAAACTTGGATGAATATGATTGATCTAAAAATCCCTATGGGTGTAAGCCATTTTACTTCCTAGGGTTTGCAAAACAAACCAAAGATACCTTGGAGGGTGTACGTTCTTATAGTTCTCCAAGAAACCTTGTGAAAAATGACCTTTCTTGTACAAGTAAACAAACCTTGGGAAGGGCGTACACCCTTATAATCCTCCAAGGGTTTTAACCAACAATAATTATGGAAAGAGCAACACAAAAGACAATAAATGCATATTTTTCCTTTACCAATCCCACAAGAAGATAGATCAAACCCTACTCTTCCAAGTTAAGTCCATTCACATGCATAAGAAATAATCTCCAAGAATAGAACATCACTTTTCACCATCAATAGCAAGAAAAAAACATAACAATGATAAACAGAGAGAAAATCCTCGAAGGCTAGAAAAAATTTCAACCAAAGACCTCTCACAATGGGAGATTTATGTTTTGAAATGAGATTTCATGATATATTTATACAAAATTTCTCCAAAATAGTTTGTCCACATAATATTAGGGTAAACCAGAATACTAGGGGTAAAAAACCCTAATATTTCCCCTTTTACAAAATAATATTAAACAATTCACTTAAAATTTACTTTTACACAAGAATAAACCCTAATTCAAAGTGACGTCACCCCTTTAGGGGGCATTTTGACACTAGGAGAAAGTCATTGTTGTTGGAGGAGTGTACTTAAGCTTCCCAAAGCCTGATGTCAAACATCCAAATCACTTCCTTCATGGTCAAATCCTTATTCTCCTCAAAATGTCCACGTGTCAATGAGTGGTAAGCTAACCAATAAACCCTATCCCCCTAGGTGATGACATGCTCCTAAAGATGACATTTTTCCTCTCCTAGGAAAAGAATTTATCATGTGGGGGGTAGGTTATATCATTGTTGGCATAGGGGAAGACCCAGGGTTCACTCCAAGAGTGCTCCAACAAGCCCTAGCTACTGGCCCTTTCGACAACACTTGCGAAGCAGATGTAGTCTCACCCGAAGAAGCTAAGAGGGGGGTTGCAGGACAGAGGTGTCTACAACCATGGGAATATCAAGTGGAACTAATACAACAATACTGCAACATTCATATACCTCTTACCAACTAGATCTACTCTGCGTAGCTATAAATATGATCTAACACAATAATGAAAATAACAATATAACAATGACGAAGATCCAAGCATCAATCACACATATGACACAAAATATATGTGTTCCACCCTCTCTCTAGGGCTACGTCCACAGAACTGTGCTTATGATATATTAAGATAAATCCTACAGTTCTAATTTGCGGTCTTAGTCATTAGATCTTCTATCTTCTTCTCTCTGTCTCCGACCTTCCTACACACCCAGCTACAGGACTTGATCTTCGCACCCAGCTAAATATCTTACAAGACCAGAAGGCTCCCACTCTTATCACTCCTCTCTCTCACAATACAATGATATCTCAACCAACAACAATCAATATCAATACCCAACACTAGTACTGAATCGGCCTAGGTCCTCTTGACATCTATTTATACATTATAGTCCCTCACCGATAGCCTTAGGTCGTAACCTAGGTGTCAAAACCCTAATTACTCAAAACCCTAGGTGTCTAAAACCCTAGGTCAACTTGACCTGCTTTTTCAGGGCTTCGCTAGACTATCTTTCCTTCCTTCTCGTGCGGTGCTCCAAAGAATCCAATGGTGGCTTTCACTTCTTGCTGAGTTTTCCTCGATCCATATTCCTTGTTGATCTGTCATCCTTGATCTCCTCATCTAATGGCTTGATTTCCCGTACTTCACTCCGACTTTTTTGCTCTTTTTCTTACTTCGACCCAGTGACAGTCACTGTGTCTCCCGCGCATTTCGTGTTTGACCTTTTCTTCCTTGATCTTCACTTTCTTCCATAACCAAAGGCCAACAGGCCCCCAAAACTCACCAGTGACTCGTCCTGAGGCACTTCAAATCTGATCCTTCTATTTCAATTTGACTTTGGACTGTGCAGTGCAGCCTTTGCTTTGTTATTTATGCCTCCTTCCCATCCTTGTGCAGACTATCTTTTCTATGTTTGGTATCCATTTTCAACTGCACCTAGTACCTGGACCCTTTTCTCCTTGCTTTTACTGAGAGTTGCGAGGAAGATGGTTGTCATAATACAACTTCAACTGACTCCCATTCACTAATCCTTCTTTCCATTTTCCCTTCAGTGTCTTCAGTTGTGCAACTCCTCCTTCTGTAACATAGACGATCTCATATGGTCCAAGCCAATGCATTCTGAACTTTTGTGGATGTCTTATAAATTTATTGTCATACACTAGTACTAAATCACCTTGCTTAAATGCCTTCTTCTTGATGTGTTTGTCATGATAGGCCTTCTCTCTTTCCTACTATACTTGCTGATGGAATCCTACACTAAATCTGTCTTCTTCTAGTTCAACCAGCTGGGAAAGCCTCTCACGAACAGTGTCAGTATCATCCATGTCTGTAAATGCATCAATTCTTAAGCTTGGTACCAAGTACTCCATTGGGACAACATCTTCAAGACCATAAACCAACTTGAAAGGGGTCTGCATTGTTAATTTCTTGCAAGTGTTTCTATAAGCCCAGAGTATGGATGGTACTCTTAAATCTCAATCATCCCTGTTCACACTACAAATATTTGTCAATGTTGTCTCTAAGATCTTGTTGAATGCTTCGACCATTCCATTTGCTTATGGATGGTAAGGTGTACTCTTCTGATGGTGAATTGCAAATTCTTCAGTCAGGGCCTCAACTGTATTATTGATAAAGTGTGTACCTTGATCACTCATAAGGACCTTAGGGAATCCAAACCTGGTTATTATGTCATCAAATATAAAATGTACAACTGTAGTTACACTACATTTCTTGACTTCTCTTGCTTTGGCCCATCTAGTCTGGTATTCTATCGCAGTGATAATGTACCTTTCTCCTGTGTGCTTTCCTGGTGGGTTTATAGGTCCCACGAAGTCAATGACCCACTTTTCAAATGCTTGTAGGATAATCTGTGGTGTTAATGGAATTTCATATCTTCAAGATGGTTCTCCAATTCTATGGAATACATCACATGCTTTGGCATACTCTTTAGCATCTTTGTGTAATGTAGGACACCAAAGGCCAGCTCACAGAACCTTCTGCTCAGTTTCTCTCCCTGCGTAATGTCCTCCTGTGGTGCCTTCATGAGATTCTGCAAGGATTAGCGGGCGCTCTGCCTCCATCACACATCTTCTTAGTATCTCATTAAGTCCCATATTATATAACTGACCAACTATCAATGAAAAGTCTGCAGTGCGCACCACTAGCTGTTTCTTATGGGAAATTGTATACTCACATGTATCCATTCTTGTTGACAGGAATTGGACTATGTCTATGAAGTGGTCATCCATATTCCTAATGGCTAGAAACTATGCATCTAGTAGTGTATCCTCTAGACTGGTGGGTTCTTCACCATGTTCCAACCTCGACAGGTGGTTGGGTCCCTTGTTCATTCTTCCTGGCTTAACTATGATCTCAAAATCATATTCTTGAAACAAGAGAATCCATCTGCATATTCGCCCCCCCAACACTGGCTTGTTGACTAGGTACTTCAGTGCAGATTGATTAGTAAACATTTTAAAGTGTCCTCCTGGTAAGTAATGGTGGAATTTTTGTAGCGCATACACCATGGCTAATCCTTATCTCTCTGTAGTAGTGTAATTGATTTCAGTTGTAGATAGATTTCTATTGGAAAATGCTAATGGATGGTCGATATCCCCTTCTCTAGGTTGTGCCAATACTGCTCCTAATGCAATAGAATATGCATAGACATGGACATGAAATTCTCTGCGCCAATTTGGAAAGACCAGAATGGGCGCAATCACCACCTTTTGTTTCAGTGTGTCAAAGCTCTACTGGCATTTGTCTGTCCAACCAAACTGACAGTCTTTCTTTAATAAATTCTCCATTGACGCAATAATTTGAGAACATCCTTTAATAAATATCCTGTAATAGCCAGTATTTCCTAGCACAGTGTGTTCGTGCTCGAATCGTCGCCGGGTGAGCAAGAATGGGAGCACTAGCATGCCCTGTTGGGCTCAGCAGGGCAGAACAGGTTTGCTGTGGATCAAAATGGGTTAACAGAGAA
>JZKD02S1672849.1:1561209-1573421 GCA_000966675.3 Picea glauca | reverse complement strand
AAAAAAGGCATAGGCTTGATTTTCCCCCTTTTTCTCCTAGCTTAGAGGAAGAGGAAGAGGCACACAGAGAAGCAGAGAGAAGGGTAGAGCGTGAGGTTGAGCGTGAGGCAGAGAGGATGCTAGGAGAAAGATATGCACGGCCATAGGGTAGTGGCAAGGCCCCCATAAATCCAAAGGAATCTTTCATGCAGGTTATCAACAGTATGTTAGCTAGTCAACGGACCATGTCTCAGTCCTTGGCACAGGTGGTTGATAGATTGGCTAGAGTGGGCACCGCAGATACACAAGTCCCGCATGCAGCATAGGAAAACTCGGGAGCATGCAGTAGACCCCAGTCACCCTCTCGCACATACACCTCTGTGAGTAGGATTCCCAAACCCTTGTTTCCTAGTTTCCATAGGGCACCCCCGGTAGCAACACCACCACCAATAGCATAGAGGCCACCCACTCATGCCGACGACATTACAGAGTACAGGAGGGAGTACACAGCATTGGATCATGACTTCCATTAGGACATGACCTTAGTTGAGTACTATGGACTCAGACTCAGGAACCTCCCTAGAGAGTCACAGAGGGTAGGACCACAACAGCAGTAGGGGCATAACCTCAATTTCATCTGAAAAGTTGGGAAACTCACCATCCCTTCTTTCAACGAATCGTCCAAATACACCACCAAAGCTTGGGTACAAAATCTAGACACATATTACAAGCTCAACCAGATGACCGAGATAGAGGCCATCAGTTTCGCAAACTTACACTTGGAGGGTGAGGCAAATGAATGGTGGTATCATGGACTGGTGACATTGGGTCACAGTTGCATCACCTCCTATAGGGAGTTTATAGATAAGCTCATGGATAGGTTTGACAGGAAGGATCCCGAGATACACTTCAGGGATCTATCCCAGTTGAGACAAACTGGCACAGCAGAGGCATTCATCACAGAGTTTCAATGGGTAGCCATGGAAGTGACAGATATATCAGAACCCAGGCTGATCATTATATTCACAGAAGGACTCATAGAGCCTTTGAGAGGATGGGTGAAGGCATACATGCCTCCCACTTTGTAGGATTCCATCCTTCGCACTCAAGATCTGGTAGACTCAGTGCCAAAGACTAAAAATTTCTCCAAACCATTTGTGCCCTAGAGGGATCAAAACAAAAAGCCATTCTAGAGAGAATGGAAGGGCAAGGAGAAGTTGGATGATGAGACTAGGCGATAGATTATGAGGAAGAAGCTTTGCTTTAGCTGCATAGATCCTTGGGTCCCAGGCCACAGGTGCATGGGAAAGGGAGAGATTCATTATATTGAGGTAGCAGAAGATAGCGTGGACAGTGAGGAGGAGGAGTAGGATAGTGGATCCACTAGTTCGGAAGAGGATTCAACACCAGCAAAGGAGCATCTTCCCCGTAGACCACCAACACCAGCAGGAACCCATCCTCCAGTAGTCCCACAACCGCCAAAGCAGGCTAATAGGAGGAAACCAGCAAAAGGAGTCATAGCAACCCTTTCCAGTGTTCCCAGGTATGATACCCTCTATATCAGAGGTATTATTGAGGGCCAATGGAAAATTGTCTTGATATATGGTGGGGCCACCCACAACTTCATCGATGCTTCACTAGTATCGAGACGGGCACTTCAGATAGAGGACTTTGAGGGGTTTGATGTTGCGGTAGAAGATGGCCAGACAATGGAGTGTCTAGATAGAATTCCAAACTTAGATATGAAGTTAGGAAACTACATAGTGAGAGACACATCTTATGTGTTTGAACTATCAGACACAGATGTGGTGTTAGGAGTTCAGTGGATGATTGCCTTGGGAAAAATCACTACCAAATACCAAACCTTGGAAATGGGATTCAGAGATTAGGATGGGAAGAAGGTTGTTCTAAGAGGTATGTCGACAGGAGCACCTAGGATAGTTTCATCCAACATGATGGAGAGGATATTCATACATGGGGAGGTATCATATGTCGCAGAATGCTTGATCACTACTCAGAAGGATTCAAAATATCGACAACAATACCACACAGAGATCAAGAATTTATTGGGATTACATCAGCAGGTCTTTGAGGCAATCCCACTAGGGAGACCACTTGACAAGGGGTTTGACCACACCATTGAGTTAGAGGAGGGGGGAAAACCTATGATCAACCCCCCCTATCGTCATCCTAAGAGGTTCAAGGATGAGATAGAGAAGACAATCAAGGAATTGTTGGCGATGGGACACATCAAATCGAGCACCAACCCATTTTCTTCTTCAGTTGTCTTAGTTCTGAAGAAGGATGACACCATGAGGATGTGCATTGATTATCGAGCCTTGAAAAAGAAAACCATCAAAAACTGGTACCCTATCCCACACATTGACGAGTTGATGGATGAACTGCATGGGACAGATTTCTTCTCAAAAATTGATCTACGCTCTGGATATCACTAGATCAGCATCCGAGAGAAGGACATAGAAAAGATGACATTTCGATGTCATTTTGGACACTTTCAGTTCCTGGTTATGCAATTTTGGCTAACCAATGCACCCACTACATTCTAGTCTTGCATGAACCATATATTTAGGGATCAGTTAAGGAAATCAATCTTGGCTTTCTTCGACGACATCTTGATCTATAGCCGGTCATGGCAAGAGCATATGAGGCACCTGGATGAGGTATTGAGCATCATGGAGGCACAGTCATTATATGCCAAAGAGTCCAAGTGTGAGTTTGGTATGACAGAGTTGCTTTACTTAGGCCACATCATCAGTGCACAGGGGGTACAGGTGCACCAAGAGAAGATCAGGGCCATTTTGGATTAGTCGACGCCCAAGAACGTGACAGAATTTAGGAGCTTCTTTGGGGTGTGTAGCTATTACAGGCGGTTCATCCAGGGTTTTTCTTAGGTTGGAGCACTGCTGATAGATCTTACCAAGCATGGGGCCTTTATATGGACCAAGAAATCATAGGAAGCCTTTGATCACATGAAGGAAGTCATGTGCACTTGTCCAGTGTTGGCACTACCAGACTTCAGCCTACCATTTGTACTAGAGTGTGATGCATCTGACGAAGGGATCAGTGCATTTTTGATGCAAGGAGGACACCCCATTGTATTTGAGAGCCTGAAGCTTAGTCAACCTAAGAGGTTTTACTCCATTTATGACAAGGAAATATTGGCAATCATGCATGCCTTGACCAAGTTCAGACAATATTTGGTGGGCAGCAAATTCGTGGTCAAGACCGATCACAACAGTTTGAAGTATTTCCTTGAGCACAAGGACCTCAGTGAGCGCCAATAGAAATGGGTGACGAAGGTATAGGCATTCTACTTTGACATAGAGTATGTCAAGGGGAAGAAAAAAATTGTGGTCGATGCACTATTGAGGAGACCTGCGGCATGTTCTTTGATGGAGATTTTAGTAGATTGGAAATCCCACTTGTTAGTGGAATATTCCAATAACAAGTTCTCTTGTGAGGTGATGGATGGGAAGATACAGGATGACTGGTATAGGATCATTGATGATGTCATATTTTACAAGGATAGAGTTTACCTGGTGTCAGATTCAGGGCTTAAGAAGAAAATCCTCACCGCAGTTCATGATTCACCTCTAGTAGGCCATCAGGGGTTTCTCCAAACCTACAGACAAATCAGAGAGAGGTTCTCATGGAAGGGACGCAAACAAGACGTTATGAGACACATCAGTGAGTGTGTGACTTGCCAGCAGAACAAGTTAGAGAATGCTCTTCCAACAGGGCTACTTCAGCCACTCCCCATTCCAGAGCAGAAATGGGAGAGTATATCTATGGACTTCATCACCGGTCTACCCAAGGTCCAAGGTAAGGACTGTATCTANACATCAGCAGGTCTTTGAGGCAATCCCACTAGGGAGACCACTTGACAAGGGGTTTGACCACACCATTGAGTTAGAGGAGGGGGGAAAACCTATGATCAACCCCCCCTATCGTCATCCTAAGAGGTTCAAGGATGAGATAGAGAAGACAATCAAGGAATTGTTGGCGATGGGACACATCAAATCGAGCACCAACCCATTTTCTTCTTCAGTTGTCTTAGTTCTGAAGAAGGATGACACCATGAGGATGTGCATTGATTATCGAGCCTTGAAAAAGAAAACCATCAAAAACTGGTACCCTATCCCACACATTGACGAGTTGATGGATGAACTGCATGGGACAGATTTCTTCTCAAAAATTGATCTACGCTCTGGATATCACTAGATCAGCATCCGAGAGAAGGACATAGAAAAGATGACATTTCGATGTCATTTTGGACACTTTGAGTTCTTGGTTATGCCATTTTGGCTAACCAATGCACCCACTACATTCTAGTCTTGCATGAACCATATATTCAGGGATCAGTTAAGGAAATCAGTCTTGGTTTTCTTCGACGACATCTTGATCTATAGTCGGTCATGGAAAGAGCATATGAGGCACCTGGATGAGGTATTGAGCATCATGGAGGCACAGTCATTATATGCCAAAGAGTCCAAGTGTGAGTTTGCTATGACAGAGTTGCTTTACTTAGGCCACATCATCAGTGCACAGGGGGTACAGGTGCACCAAGAGAAGATCAGGGAAATTTTGGATTAGCCGACGCCCAAGAACGTGACAGAATTTAGTAGCTTCTTCGGGGTGTGTAGCTATTACAGGCGGTTCATCCAGGGTTTTTCTTAGGTTGGAGCACTGCTGATAGATCTTACCAAGCATGGGGCCTTCATATGGACCAAGAAATCATAGGAAGCCTTTGATCACATGAAGGAAGTCATTTGCACTTGTCCAATGTTGCCACTACCAGACTTCAGCCTACCATTTGTACTAGAGTGTGACGCATCTGACGAAGGGATCAGTGCAGTTTTGATGCAAGGAGGACACCCCATTGTATTTGAGAGCCTGAAGCTTAGTCAACCTGAGAGTTTTTACTCCATTTATGACAAGGAAATTTTGGCAATCATGCATGCCTTGACCAAGTTCAGACAATATTTGGTGGGCAGCAAATTCGTGGTCAAGACCGATCACAACAGTTTGAAGTATTTCCTTAAGCACAAGGACCTCAGTGAGCGCCAACAGAAATGGGTGACGAAGGTATAGGCATTGTACTTTGACATAGAGTATGTCAAGGGGAAGAAAAACATTGTGGCCGATGCACTATTGAGGAGACCTGCGGCATGTTCTTTGATGGAGATTTTAGTAGATTGGAAATCCCACTTGTTAGTGGAATATTCCAATAACAAGTTCTCTTGTGAGGTGATGGATGGGAAGATACAGGATGACTGGTATAGGATCATTGATGATGTCATATTTTACAAGGATAGAGTTTACCTGGTGTCAGATTCAGGGCTTAAGAAGAAAATCCTCACCGCAGTTCATGATTCACCTCTAGTAGGCCATCAGGGGTTTCTCCAAACCTACAGACAAATCAGAGAGAGGTTCTCATGGAAGGGACGCAAACAAGACGTTATGAGACACATCAGTGAGTGTGTGACTTGCCAGCAGAACAAGTTAGAGAATGCTCTTCCAACAGGGCTACTTCAGCCACTCCCCATTCCAGAGCAGAAATGGGAGAGTATATCTATGGACTTCATCACCGGTCTACCCAAGGTCCAAGGTAAGGACTGTATCTATGTAGTGGTTGATAGATTGACCAAGTTTTCTCACTTCTACACCATACCGATAGAGTACAGTGCAGTTCAAGTAGCCGAGATTTTCTTCAGGGAGGTCTTCAGACTTCATGGGTTGCCGAAGAACATCGTTAATGACAGGGACAGTCGGTTCATAGGGACATTTTGGAGAGAGTTGTTTCGGTTGGTGGGGATAGAGTTAACACCTAGCACCAGCTATCATCCTCATATAGATGGGCAGAACAAGATTGTCAACAAGTGGGTTGAAGGGTATTTGAGGAACTATGTAGGAGGACAACATGGAATGTGGGTAAAGTGGTTGCATTTAGGGGAACATTGCTACAACACCACCTTCCACAGGTCCATCGGTATGACACCCTTCTAAGAATTGTATGGATATGATGCTCCCACTTTGGTAGAATTGGTATTTGGGGAGAGCAGAGCTCCCAAGGCCAAGGATTGGATCATAGAGAGTCAAGAGATTCTCAAATTGTTGAAAGAGAACGTGCATACGGCACAAAACCGACAGAAGATAAGTGTGGATAGGCACAGGATAGAGCACAGATTTGAGGTTGGAGATTTGGTTTTCTTGAGACTCCAACCCTACAGACAGTCATCTCTGAAGAAGAGTGGAGCCGAGAAGCTCAAGCCCAGATTTTATGGTCCTTACACGATCATGCGACGAGTAGGCGAGGTTGCTTATGAGCTGGAGCTTCTAGAGGGGAGAAAGATTCATAACGTGTTCCACGTGTCTTGCCTCAAAAAAGCAGTGGGACAATTCAATAACACATCCAATGAGATTCCCCCATTGGATGAGGAGGGACAGTTGGAGTTAGTTCCGGAGGAGGTTTTGGAGTTCCAGGAGCGGAAACTAAGGAGAAGGGTCATTAGAGAGTGTTTGATCAGATGGAGAGGGCTTCCAGTAGAGGATGCTACTTGGGAGAGTGAGCAGGTGTTGCAGCACCCTAGACTAATATTTATTCAGGAAAAGCAACTTTGGGAAGGGAGGATTGTAATGTCCCTTTCCAAATAGGAGCTCTAGAAAAGGAGGCTTAATGGTCTAAACCACCTCGTTAGACTATAGCCAGGGCCAAAGAGGGGTAAACAGGGTTACTAGAGGTCACTCTAGTCATAGGTCTTATATTCGGAAAGTGGCATTGAGCTAACAAGTGTTAACAATACTTTTAAGTCATTATGAGCTAAAAATATAAGTCAACAGTGAATTAGGGTTTCAGCAGTGATTTAGGGTTTCAGCATGATTTAGGGTTTTGGAAAGCTATAAAGGAAGGTTCAACAACCTAATTCATCATTATGCAGATTATGATTTGTCATTGAGGAGAAGAGGCACATCTCAGGAGAGATAGTTCAGTGTATTCCAAGAGGAAGACACCAGTTGGTTGATTTCAGTGTTGAAAGACACACCCTAGTCACTAGGAAGATCATCCAGGTCTTCCATCATTCTTCATTGATTCCACAGTGCTCCCATATTCTGGGTATTATCTTTTAGTTGCTTATTTGTATTCTAGATAAGATACTTTTGTCTTTTGATCAAGCCAAGTGTTGTTATTTTATTCAGCCACAGTTGCTTATTTTCCGGCTAAGATCCTTTGTGTGTTGATCTAGTCGAGTATTGTCAGTTATTCAGCCGCATTCAACCATTTTGTAATCCACGGAGATATCATAATACAAACTTGCAGTCATTTGTCACGTTTATTATCTGTATGATCATTTATATGTTGTAAACCTTTGATCCTACACACACATTAGCAGCGTTTCCCAGACTAGCCAAGTCAAGAACATTACATTTTCATATATATCTCAAATATGTGTGAGCTTTGTAATGTGTAGGAATATGTGAAGGATTAATTCAAAGGACTTCTCGAATACTTCCTGCACCATTTCAATATTTGAGGAGATAANATGCTCTTCCAACAGGGCTACTTCAGCCACTCCCCATTCCAGAGCAGAAATGGGAGAGTATATCTATGGACTTCATCACTGGTCTACCCAAGGTCCAAGGTAAGGACTGTATCTATGTAGTGGTTGACAGATTGACCAAGTTTTCTCAATTCTACACCATACCGACAGAGTACAGTGCAGTTCAAGTAGCCGATCTTTTTTTCAAGGAGGTCTTCAGACTTCATGGGTTGTCGAAGAACATCGTTAATGACAGGGACAGTCGGTTCATAGGGACATTTTGGAGAGAGTTGTTTCGATTGGTGGGGATAGAGTTAACACCTAACACCATCTATCACCCTCAGATAGATGGGTAGAACGATATTGTCAACAAGTGGGTTGAAGGGTATTTGAGGAACTATGTAGGAGGACAACAGGGAACGTGGGTAAAGTGGTTGCATTTAGGGGAACATTGCTACAACACCACCTTCCATAGGTCCATCGGTATGACACTCTTCTGAGCATTGTAAGGATATGATGCTCCCACTTTGGTAGACTTGGTATTTGGGGAGAGAAGAGCTCCCAAGGCTAAGGATTGGATCATAGAGAGTCAAGAGATTCTCAAATTGTTGAAAGAGAACGTGCATACGGCACAAAACCGACAGAAGATAAGTGTGGATAGGCACAGGATAGAGCGCATCTTTGAGGTTGGAGATTTGGTTTTCTTGAGACTCCAACCCTACAGACAGTCATCTATGAAGAAGAGTGGAGCCGAGAAGCTCAAGCCCAGATTTTATGGTCCTTACACGATCATGCACCGAGTAGGCGAGGTTGCTTATGAGTTGGAGCTTCTAGAGGGGAGAAAGATTCATAACGTGTTCCACGTGTCTTGCCTCAAAAAAGCAGTGGGACAATTCAATAACACATCCGAGGAGATTCCCCCATTGGATGAGGAGGGACAGTTGGAGTTAGTTTCGGAGGAGGTTTTGGAGTTCCAGGAGCGGAAACTAAGGAGAAGGGTCATTAGAGAGTGTTTGATTAGATGGAAAGGGCTTCCAGTAGAGGATGCTACTTGGGAGAGTGAGCAGGTGTTGCAGCACCCTGGACTAATATTGCTTCAGAAAAAGCAACTTTGGGAAGGGAGGATTGTAATGTCCCTTTCCAAATAAGAGCTCCAGAAAAAGAGGCTTAATGGTCTAAACCACCTCGTTAGACTATAGCCAGGGCCAAAGAGGGGTAAACAGGGTTACTAGAGGTCACTCTAGTCATAGGTGTTATATTCGAAAAGTGACATTGAGCTAACAAGGGTTAACAATACTTTTAAGTCATTATGAGCTAAAAATATAAGTCAACAGTGAATTAGGGTTTCAGCAGTGATTTAGGGTTTCAGCATGATTTAGGGTTTTGGAAAGCTATAAAGGAAGGTTCAGCAACCTAATTCATCATTATGCAGATTATGATTTGTCATTGAGGAGAAGAGGCGCATCTCATGAGAGATAGTTTAGTGTATTCCAAGAGGAAGACACCAGTTGGTTGATTTCAGTGTTGAAAGACACACCCTAGTCACCAGGAAGATCATCCAGGTATTCCATCATTCTTCATTGATTCCACAGTGCTCCCATATTCTGGGTATTATCTTTTAGTTGCTTATTTGTATTCTAGCTAAGATCCTTTTGTCTTTTGATCAAGCCAAGTGTTGTTATTTTATTCAGCCACAGTTGCTTATTTTCTGGCTAAGATCCTTTGTGTGTTGATCTAGTCGAGTATTGTCAATTATTCAGCCGCATTCAACCATTTTGTAATCCACAGAGATATCATAATACAAACTTGTAGTCCTTTGTCACGTTTATTATCTGTATGATCATTTATGTGTTGTAAACCTTTGGGCCTACACACACATTAGCAGCGTTTCCCAGACTAGCCAAGTCAAGAACATTACATTTTCATATATATCTCAAATATGTGTGAGCTTTGTAATGCGTAGGAATATGTGAAGGATTAATTCAAAGGACTTCTCGAATACTTCCTGCACCATTTCAATATTTGAGGAGATAATTCAAGCCCATTCCAATGAGAAGATCATGGAGATTTGGTTNTATCTTCAAGGCTCTCATGTATAAAAGAGAGTGCTCTCTCTTCATGATATTTAAGTTGTAAGTAGAGAATTAGAGTAATCATTAATGATAATCATTAGGATTCAAAAGAGAAAGGAATTCTTAGCTTTCATTCATGCTTTTGGTTTTCATGCTTTTATTATTTTTTTATGAAGATTGATTTGGTTATTGTAATAGAAGATTGCTTCGTTGGTGTGAACTCACATATGTTGTTGTGTTATTTAACTCTTCACATGTTGTACTTTTTTTTCCTTCTTGTAGTTCTCCATTTCTAGATTAATTCCTTCACGCAATTTCTCATTCCTAGATTAATTTTATTTATGCAACTAGATTAATTCAATTCCAAGTCGTGTGTTAAATTAATGATTCTATTCCAATCGTGTGTTAGATTAATGATTCAATTTCAGTCATAGATTAAACATTAGATTAGATTAGTCTCGCTTCAATATTGCATATACTTTGTGTGTGCTTCGTCAGTTTACAAACCTCGGGTTGACAAATTAGATAGTTGGATAAATACTATAATGCCATTAATTCAACATTAGTTCAGCCCAATGTAACGATTGTTGTTCCTTTGGTTATGATTGATGCTCCTTTTGCAGGTCATGTTGTTCCTTTGAATAGAACAATTGTCATTCCATTTACGATTGTTGTTCCTTTACAGGTGTTGCATCTCTGGAGGCTGGGTATTGAAAATGGAAGGTAAGAACCTATGTAAGCGACAAGTAAAATGATTGTGCCAGTGCCTATTTTTGGTTGATGCATAGAGGTTGTTTTTAGGACATATTTAGAGCCCAACAATGTACATTACTGCGAGCTAACATGAAGAGATAGCTAACGGATTGCAAACAAGGGAGAAAGAGAAACTTCATATTTGCATCCATTCTATGTATTTTTTTCTTTGAGAGGGTTCCAAGCTTGAGCCCTTGAGTAGAGATCATTCCACATGGACCGCGTGATCCAACCATGTCACGGTGGACCAGTGTGATGACGCGGCTAGGAGGTGGGTGCCAACCCCCTATAATGATGAGTTCTTTTTCTGGTGGTGTCTACAGGACATATCCATTGACGACTACTCTTATGTCGAGATTGACTACAGAGGGGATTCAGATATGCCTTTTCCACCAGGTTCCTTCTATGGTGATTTTGGTAAGAAATGTTTTTATATATTTCAGTTTTTTGTGTTTTTTCAAAAAGAATAAAAAACACAAATATTTTGTATGGTATCAAGTATTAACAAAAAAAATTGGGACACGGATGTAGGTCCACAATGGCCAGAGGGATTCCCATGACATCGATGGAGGATTCGGGGATATGAGAACATGGAAGGAGATGTTGATAGAGTGTTGCAGAATGTGCAAGGGAACCTATCTCGATTGATTCATAGGATTCATATGATTCAAGTGCAGGATCTTCCAGAGGATATGCAACGACAAGTACTAGAGTACCCCGTGTGTGGGTGCAACTCTTTCGGCATCTCACAAACATCATATTTTCCTATCATAAAATGCATCAAGAACCATAGGCATAGATGCCATGGTCATATATATACTGGCCATATATTCATTTTTACGACGTGAGCCCCATTTTGTACTATGACACCGTATTTTTTGAAAATATGAAATACAAAAATTTTGGTCTTTCGCTTTACTTATATATGTTACAATGTGTACATGCATGATGTGTTTTCTTTGCTTAGTTATGTGACAAATGCCAATCTAAAACATAATTAGCATATGCATTAGATACATGATTAGAACTTCTAGGTATGTGATTATAATTAAGAAAATCACAGTATCGTTCCAAAAGTCATACCTGTAGGAATCGTCAGAATAGAGTAGCGTCTTGCACACACTATGTTAAGAACCAAAGACTAAATACAAAATCACCACAACAGATATACAATAACAATATAGAAAAACACCACTTTATTATATCAAACCCTTGAGGTAGGGCAACACCATACAATGGATCCTATTATGGAAGGGATCCTCCCCTGTCCACTTGCCTCTTCGAGGGGGCATCCTCCTATTGAGCTACCACTCCAAATACAATACTTCTCTTCATGTGCCATTACATTGCTTGAACCCCTTTATATAGTGCTACAATCACCTGAGAACATTCTAGAGGAGGAATCTTCTATAAGTAGAACCTTCTAAGAAGTCCTCTTACATTTATCATATCTAATTACCCATTTATTATATCTAACTACCATAGTGAGCCTTATTTAATAATATAGTGGACCTAGTCCACCTTACATTGAATGAACTCCACTATTATCACTATGGGCCCTCTTGGCCCCCCCACTACCTCTCTAGCTACCTTACATTCCATCCCCCTTATGAAAGTGTTGTCCTCAACACTTGATGTACAACCATATACCAGGGTCCCATGGATAATTGTGGACCACAATGTTGAAGAATACTAGAGAACCAAGGTCCCATGTAGAAAGAAAAGCCACCATACTGAAGTAGTCCAACCACCATTGTAATCCTGGGTCCCATGTCCAAGTGCTCATGTGAACTCCCCGTGGAAGATTTTGGAACCCAATAACCAACTCAAAATGATGCTCCAAAGACTG
>JZKD02S1672849.1:1535596-1561199 GCA_000966675.3 Picea glauca | reverse complement strand
AGAAAATCGCAGTGTTTTCCGGAAAAACCCTGAAAAACTGTTGAATTTAAAATGCTCATAACTTCACTTCCCGGACTCTGTTTGAGTTGATTTTTTTTATGAAATTGGGTGAAATTGTGAGAGGAACTCAGATATGTGATTTTTTTTGGAAAATTTGGCCTCCATATACTACATAAATAAATAAAATCGCGTCGTCGTCCGCAGAAAAAACCCTAAAAAATTACAGATTTTAAAACTTCAATATCTTGACTTCTCGGACTCCATTTCGGACGATTTTTTTTTTAACTTGGGTTTTTTTTTGAGAGGAAATCCGATCTAAAACCTGTTTCTGCAAAGTTTTCACAGAAATATACTGAAAAGTTTTGGAATGTCGCGGCCCTCTTTTTTCTTCTCCGAAAAAAATCTGCAAAAATAAAAAATATTTTCCCACAATGTCTGCCAATGAAAGTGATCTGATACCACTTGTTAAGAACCAAATATTGAATACAAAATCACCACAAGATATATACAAGAACAATATAGAAAAACACCACTTTATTATATCAAACCCTTGAGGTAGGGCAACATCATACAATGGATCCTATTATGGAAGGGATCCTCTCCTGTTCACTTGCCTCTTCGAGGGGGCATCCTCCTATTGAGATACCACTCCAAAGACAATACTTCTCTTCATGTTCCATTACATTTCTTGAACCCCTTTATATCGTGCTATCATCACCTAAGAACATTCTAGAGGAGAAATCTTCTAGAAGTAGAACCTTCTAAGAAGTTCTCTTACATTTATTATATCTAATTACCCATTTATTATATCAAACTACCANTTTTTTTTTTTAACTTGGGTTTTTGTTTGAGAGGAAATCTGATCTAAAACTTGTTTCTACAAATTTTTCACAGAAATATACTGAAAATTTTTGGAATGTCGCGGCCCTCTTTTTTCTTCTCCGAAAAAAATCTACAAAAATAAAAAATATTTGCCCACAATGTCTACCAATGAAAGTTCTCTGATACAACTTGTTAAGAACCAAATATTGAATACAAAATCACCACAACATATATACAAGAACAATATAGAAAAACACCACTTTATTATATCAAACACTTGAGGTAGGGCAACATCATACAATGGATCCTATTATGGAAGGGATCCTCTCATGTTCACTTGCCTCTTCGAGGGGGCATCCTCCTATTGAGATACCACTCCAAATACAATACTTCTCTTCATGTCCCATTACATTGCTTGAACCCCTTTATAGAGTGCTATCATCACCTAAGAACATTCTAGAGGAGAAATCTTCTAGAAGTAGAACCTTCTAAGAAGTTCTCTTACATTTATTATATCTAATTACCCATTTATTATATCAAACTACCATAGTGGGACTTATTTAATAATATAGTGGACCTAGTCCACCTTACATTGAATGAACTCCACTATTATCACTGTGGGCCCTCTGAACCCCCCCAATACTTCTCTAGCTACCTTACACACTAAATACCATTTAACTAACATATGAATAACTGGGAGTCTAGGAGAACCTCTAATGACCGAACACCATGTGAAACAGTGTCGCGTAATAGTTCTATAATGACACTATACTCAGCCACATTATTCGTTGATGGCTCCAGACAAAATCCATGGAAGCCATGTTCTGTGTATGACGACTGACACCATCTGTGAATCCTAAGTAGACTGAAGACTCCATTGACATCTTCCAACCAAGGGAAAAATTGATAAGAAAGTCGATGACACAAATGAAAAGATATATATACACTAAGATATAATAGTATACAAAAGGTTGTGCCAAAGATTGAGGTCTTACATGTAATACCTTTTAAGGTAGATCCCATTTCTGGTCTAATTCAACATATTCCCATCATAATATTCCAATTTGTAGGATCCTTTCTATAAAATATGTCACATGATATAAGGACCATGCCACATGGGGTTGAACTTGCCTTCCCTCAACTGTTCTTTAGCTTGGTCATACATGAGAACCAAGTCACCCTCAACGTACTTCTGAGGACAGATAGATCTGTCATACTGAACCTTAACACATCATTTATTTTCTTCGATATTCGTAGAGGCATCTCAAAACTGCTTATCGAGACACTTTAGGTGCACAAGGAATTCTTCAAGATTGGTTGTGTTAGGAAGGAGCTCAATTGCCAACTTGAGGGAAGGGATTTTTCATTCAATTGGAAGAATTGACTCCATGCCATGTACAAAATGAAAAGGAGAAAATCTAGTGGAAGTCTTTACCAAGGGTTAATATGTCCAAAGTGAAGGGAAAAACATCAGATGCCAGTTAGAATTACTTTGGCTGAAATTTTTTTGCAAGATGGTCTTGAGAGATTTATTCATGGCCTCTACTTTTCCATATTCCTGGGGATAATAAGGGGAAGAATGATTGTGATTAAACCCCATTTTTTATGCTAACTCTTTCATCATTTCATTCTGAAAGTGACAATCATGATTAGTGACAATATATTTCCAGATTTCAAACTGGGATATAATTTGATTGAATATGAAGAATGTTTCATTCTTACCGTCGGATTTAACAATAGGCATGGACTATACCCATTTAGTGAATTAATCCACAGCCATAATGATATTTTGATTCCCCCCAGTCGAAGCTAGGTTACAATCCATAAAATATACTCCCCACTTGGTGAAGAGACCGACGGTGATGACTAGGTGAAGAGGGGTTGGATGCGAGGACATTTTATAAGCGAAGACCTAGTAAGGGTGACACTTCTTGACCACTTCAACACAATCTTTAAAAATTGATGACCAAAAATAATTGGCTTGCAATAGTTTTTGGGTTGTCGCAAGACTGGATAAATGACCACCACAAGCCCCACTATGACAGTCATTAAGAACCAAATCAACTTCCTTGTGATTCAAGAAATGACGCAAAATATTATCTACTGCTCGACGATACAAAGTGTCGTTGATGATCAGGTAATTTTTATCTTGATGATGTATGCGTCGTCGATCATTTCTTGACAGATGCTAGGATAGCTTCAAGGTTTGAAGATATATTAGAATATCTCCACACCAAGGATTTGAAGATGAGATAAGAAAGATATGTTCATATTCAAACAAATCGTCATGAAAAATTTCCTCATCAAGTCGAGGGAAGTTTGATATCAACTCAGGAAAAAATAGTGATTTCTTAGACTTCGGCGAAGAAAAATCAAGATCAAATGCTTCAAAAATAACAATCCACTTATTGTATTTCCCCCCTATGATACACCTGGTGAGGATGTATTGAAATGGATTGATATCCACAACTATGGTAATTTTTCACAGTAAAATATAATGTCGTAATCTTTGAACTCCATATACGATGTTCAAGGCTAGTTTCTCTACATGAGAGTATTTAAGTTCAGGACCGACTAAGTTTTGATTGAGATAGTATAAAATGTGCTCATCATCCTCCTGAACCAGAACCATACCAACCGTCCATTTGGATGCAACGACATAAAGTAAATAGTCTATAATGTAGTCTGGAGGCTTCAGTAGAGGTGCTAATACCAAAGCTTTCTTAAGACCATCGAAATATTCATGGGTTCTCTCATCCCATATAAGCGAAGTATCCTTCTTCAAAGGATGCATGAAACCTTTAGTTAAATTGGCATAGTTTACTGTGAACCGAGGCAAGAAATTATTCTTCCCCTATAAATCTTGAAGTCATTAAATGTTCCGCAGGGGAGGAAAACAAAGTATTGCCTCAACCTTCATAGGATCTACCATGATTCCATGCTCAAATAATAAGAATCCTAAAACACGATAGACCTAACGCAGAAGATTCACTTATGAGGGTTCAAATGGATGTGATAGTAACAACATCTCTCAAATACTAATAAAAGGTGAGTGGAGTGATATACTCTCTTACGAGAGTGAGCAGTGAGATCATCGAGGTAAGCTTCGATAATATGCTTGAGATCGTGAAAATCAAAGGTCATGGCACATTGGAAGGTTCCTCCGGCATTTTAAAGGCCGAAAGGCATTTTACGGTATGCAATAGTACCCGAAGGAAAAATAAATGTCATCTTATGTTGATCCTTGGGTTTGATTTGAATTTGATTATACCCTAAAAATCTATCCATAAAATAAAATACTTCGCCTCCTACACACTCATGAAGAATCTGGTCAATGAAAGGAGTCGGGAAGTTATCTTTAGGACAAGCTTTGTTTAGGTCTCAAAAATCCATACATACACAGATGGTTCCTTGTTTTCTATTCATAGGAATGGGGTTGGACACCCATTCAGTCAAGGGAACAACTTCTCTACCTATACCTTAATAGAAGGGGCCTTCCTAGGATTAACATCTCTAAGACAATGTCGAACAGGTCTAACCTATGGATAAGTCTTGATCTCATGTTTGACAATGTTGGGGTCAATCCCTGGCATATCTTCATATGAACAAGTGAATATATCATGAAATTATTTGAAGAGATCAATGTAGATATGAATTTCTCCAGGAGAACAATCTGCACCGATATATACATTCTCAATTTTTCCATGAACTCTAGAGATGTCGATCGTAACGGTAGGAGAAATATTCTCCATGTTTCCTTTAACATAAATACCATGTGTATCTAGTGGAACCATAGTGTGACCTACCATCTCACTCAAGTTAGATCTAAATTCAACTTGTTCGATCCTAACAAGCTCTGGGAGGAAATAGGATTGATGGTGCATGTCGTCCCAGGGCCTATCAGGACCATACATTTCCTCTAATATGGATTCATCAGAGGGTAAAGTATCATCAAGGAAATCACGCGAACAAGAATATTGGTGACCCATACAGGTTGGAGAACATGATACTCCTTGTCTGTCTTTAAGGAGAAAGGATCTGGTCAACAATAGTGTTAATAACATATTTATACATAATTTATGTTGTTGACAATGGTATTCCCATCCCAATGTGTGACTAACCTTAGCACGACATAGTCGGGGAGGGTAGGGTCCAAGGTTCATTGAAATATGAAGTACGGAAAGGAACAAACCTCATCGATGTCGAAGACTCAAAGAAAATGACATGAATGTGATGAATTGGTGCCATGAAATCAAAGCTACCCATGAGAGAGGAATACATTATGACACCAACATCCTCAGTTGTCGGCTAAGAATTTTCGATCACAGGGACCGAAGATCCAACTGATGCACTAGGACTAGCTTGCGTAAAGGACAAATGATCAATTGTCACTATTTTCCCTTCACAAGGAAAACATAAAGTGTGGAAAATGAACGACACGAATGTTGTCATGGCATAAGTCCAATTACGCCCTAGTATTAAATTATAGTCGAGGGGTGCATCAAACACATCGACATCAACCTCCATTCCCTTTCCACCTAACTAGAGTGGAAAAGTGAGAAGAATTGTGTGGGGTCGGGATGGATTCCCATCAAAAGAGGTCAACATATTCATAGATTCGGAGAGCCAATGTCTTTCCAACAACTTAGGGACATCACACATGTTGCAACACCTTCATCAATTACAGTGTGTTTTATGGTAATTTCCATATATTCCACATGGATTTGAAAGGCCACATGGTGAGGTAAGCGAGGCTTAAAATCCATAACGTCAAACTTAATAACCTTCGAGCCACATGGATCTAGAGCTCCTAGAGAAGATAAGAATATGGTCCTCTATGAAGGACATGTCTGGAGCACCTCCAAAGCCGACATCGCACAAGGGGTTTGAACCATATCTTCGACAATCGAATAATTTTGGGTTTCTCTGGCAATAGGATTGTGAGTAGAGCATTTCAATACTCCTTTCGGAATACAAGGCAAGGGTTTCAGATTTTTTATCTATAAGGGTGTTTTCGAAGGACGTGGAGACTATGGACCTACAATAGTCTATGAAGAACCGTGATCACAAGATCGAGTGGCTACATCAATGTGAAACTTGACCATATTGACACATATATGGCCACCTTCATGTTTCGAGGGTTTTTGAACCTCGCTCGACACATTTCCAGTGTTAGAGGCCCCCAAGGCCATGTGTTGATTATGTGGAAATGGATTTGTCAGCACAGCGGGAGGTTGTGATAAAAGCCTCAAGGCTTCCTCAATTTTTTGACATAGGTGACTAAGGTGATCATCTTTACAAAGTTTACAAGGAAACTTCACCTTATATTTCTCTTTCTTTCCCTCACCAGCATTAGTATTTGATCTATCATTGTTAGTGTCATCCTTGCATTTTTTATTATTTCTCCCACCCTTATCATTATTACCTAATCCTTTCTTTCTATTCTCTCTCGGTTTTTAGTTACCATTTGGGTTGGTTGACGACTATATAGAATGCACATCGTTCGACTGAGTGGGAGTGGAGGATGAAGATGAATCTTTTTCTACTACAGGCTGGTTTATAGACAAATATTTCAATTGGTTCATCACCAATTCTGTAGACTTAGCATTTGTAAAGCCTATGATGCCATCGACATGAGGCCCAGTATTTTGTATAGGATCATATTTTGACTATGGTGCATCAGGAATAATTTCATACAACATCCCAGATTGAGCATAGATGAAGTCCAATTGATGGGATTTGAATGCAGCTTCTTCCTCAAATGTTACTTTATATGTAGAGACATATTTCAAAATATAAAGAAATAAGTACTTAAGTAACCATTCCAATGGAAACTTTGGAGGAATGTAGGTTTTGATCAACCTCTTCTGTCTACACCACTCTTGGATATGGTCCAAGATATGCATGGATTTATCTTGGAAAAGGGTCAACAAGATTTATATGTCAGCATCATAATGAACCAACAACTGGAAGTGGTTGAGAAATACCAAAACCATCTGATTAAATTTTCTGTATTTTCCCCCTAGTAGCTCAATGTACCATTTCATGGAGACTCCCATGAGGGTACGTTGAAATATCCTTAAATGAATAGAATCGTAATTCAGGGAATTAGATAAGCACCAAAGATGAAAAGTAGTAACATGATCACCTGGATCCTCGCCAGTCTTTCCTTGGAATTTTGGAATGTACGAAGGAATCTTGGTTGGGATGGGGGGCCATGATGGATCATGACACACCAGGTCATTCATTAATTTTGACAAATCTAGAAAATCAAGCGTGGCTAAAAAAGAGATCCAGGGTTGCAACATCTAAGCCCATGCTCCTACGAAAGATTAGTGTTGAGGTATTGCAGGCCATCCAGGGTTCTGGTATATACCATGGCCCTATCCGGTAAGGTAATATCCTCCTCCAAACTGATTCATAAAAGTTTGCATGGGCACCATACCTGTGAAGGAAGGATAATGAGGGTTATAAACACTACCCATAGCTAGAGGATTTATGGGCTAAGGGTTTCCCATAGTGTGAAACTAACTTCCTCCAGGTGGAACTCCAGACGACAGAGGGGGATTCTTCATAAGAAATGTGTTTTTTAAAATCAGGATGGAGGAATAAGGGGTAAAGGATGGAATATAGGAAGTGAATTGTCCACCCGGTTGAGTACTCGACCTAGGAGCATTGAGACTAGGATTATACCCGGAAGAAAAAGGGGGTTGACCTCCAATAATGGGACTCATTTGGGGAATATGACCTCCACCAAATGAGAGAGGATCATGTGGAGGAGCGATGCCCCTAGGTCCAAAACTAGGATTTTCATTAGTTGTTGGAATAGAGGATGAAAGTTGTAGTGTCATATTGGGCATACCAAAAGAGAAATGATTAGAGAGCGAAGGTATTGACTGAGAATTGTACCTTGGTGTACCAAAAAGAGACCCGAAAGGGTTTGTTCCTATGGGTTGAGTATAAACCACAGGTTGGGTAGCAGTAGGAATGGGAATCTACGACACTCCAACCATCGTGGATGAAGGACTTGAAGGGATCCCACTAATCATAGAATGTATAGGAGTCGAGGGACTCCCTGTGTCATTTGGATTTTACTCAGTACTCATAACTGGATAATCACAAGTATGGGAAGTGGAGATATATGTACCATGTTTATTAACTTTACTCCTTTTAGAAGGAAACTTCAGTAAAGACTTAAGGTGTGGTCATAACTTCAACAAATAGCGAGACCTGCGAGGAACCTATTCTTTCTCCACGATGACTCAAGACTTGATATATAAAACCAAATCCTAGGGCCAAATATCAATTAGAGAGCACACCAAAATAAAAAAAAATGGCCAAATGCACACAAACATGATATAATGGTTGAAAAGGGGCCTCCCTTTCTAGAGTAGGTATGCCTTGACCAAGAGTGGCCTGAGACTCCCTTCAAAATATTGGAGGTATCATAATCATTTATAAGGGCCCTCGTGGGCTTAACACCGTAGTCAGTTGGATCCCCCTGGAGAGGTAATCCTCTGTAAAGTTTGTGTGTTGTTCGACCCTTATCTGACTCAGGGTACCTGCAGAAGAACCCCTACAAGTAACCTATGTGGATACCTATGTCAAGCAACTATAGTCACAAGAATATAACCAATGCGTAGGCAAACAGTCGTAAGTCCGGTCCACCATATGGGCAGGGTAACAAAGCCCGAAATATTGAAAGAATGGCCTCTCATGGAGGTAAAGGTACTAGAAAAACCCCCAAATACAAATACAACGCCAAAAATATATCTAACGCTAAGAAGGTATTAGAGGGATATATCTGCAACCAACTTCTTGTGACCTCGTGCTTAACTCCAGTGTGAGAAGAGCCTCATGACGTCACTAATTACATAATGGATTTCACCACTCACTGGTCAAACACATATGTTTAGTTTAATAGCCTTGGAAAAGTTTACTCACAAAAATCCTATTCCTAGGCCCTATGTCCTATACTTGTTTGTGTACCCTGAAAAATAAAATCGTTTCTAATTAATTTTAGTTAATCAATGTTAATTTTAATGGATTCTTCTTACTGGAGAGGTGTGGTCGTGAAACTGATGGTATTATGAATCAAGATACAAAAGAAGTGAAAATGAAAACAATCCTAAGTACTAATCTTGAATTATAAACAGATAGTATGTTTCTATATGCCATTTTCAATGCAATCTCTCCACATGTGTTAAAATCAATGCAAAGTAGTCAAAAGAGAAAATCCCATAATGAAAAATAAGCAATGTTTTTTGTATTTTCAATATAAAGAAAATAAAATGCAAGGACTAAATAGAAGCTTGATATATAGACCCTACTGTAAGAAAAAAGAGAAAAGAAATGTGGGATATTAAGAAGCAAACACTCAGACCAAGATGCATAGAAAACCAATGAAAAAGATGATAAGAAAGAATACCACCTGGAAATTAAACAATAAAAGGGTTTTCTATCACTTTGTAAGCACTTAACAGTTAGAATAGAGACCTAAGAAGACTCAAAAACCAACCAGACCCACCCAATAGACACCAAACTCAACCAGCAAGAATAAAGAGTTTATGTACGCGATTTTTTAAGAAAAAGTGACGTATGTACGTGCCCTAATGAAGGACAACTCACATATGTACATGTATGTCAAGGGAAAAACCACGTATTTATAGTAAAATATTGAGATGGAAAATGTTAATCCATGAAACTCAGATGGAAAGTAAAAATAGGTTGTCAAGCAATCAGGCGATAAGGAAACTCAGGCTAACAGAGAAAAAATCAAGGAGAAAACACTCCAAACCCCCAAAAAGATCATTCCCNGTGCTATCATCACCTAAGAACATTCTAGAGGAGAAATCTTCTAGAAGTAGAACCTTCTAAGAAGTTCTCTTACATTTATTATATCTAATTACCCATTTATTATATCAAACTACCATAGTGGGACTTATTTAATAATATAGTGGACCTAGTCCACCTTACATTGAATGAACTCCACTATTATCACTGTGGGCCCTCTGAACCCCCCCAATACTTCTCTAGCTACCTTACACACTAAATACCATTTAACTAACATATGAATAACTGGGAGTCTAGGAGAACCTCTAATGACCGAACACCATGTGAAACAGTGTCGCGTAATAGTTCTATAATGACACTATACTCAGCCACATTATTCGTTGATGGCTCCAGACAAAATCCATGGAAGCCATGTTCTGTGTATGACGACTGACACCATCTGTGAATCCTAAGTAGACTGAAGACTCCATTGACATCTTCCAACCAAGGGAAAAATTGATAAGAAAGTCGATGACACAAATGAAAAGATATATATACACTAAGATATAATAGTATACAAAAGGTTGTGCCAAAGATTGAGGTCTTACATGTAATACCTTTTAAGGTAGATCCCATTTCTGGTCTAATTCAACATATTCCCATCATAATATTCCAATTTGTAGGATCCTTTCTATAAAATATGTCACATGATATAAGGACCATGCCACATGGGGTTGAACTTGCCTTCCCTCAACTGTTCTTTAGCTTGGTCATACATGAGAACCAAGTCACCCTCAACGTACTTCTGAGGACAGATAGATCTGTCATACTGAACCTTAACACATCATTTATTTTCTTCGATATTCGTAGAGGCATCTCAAAACTGCTTATCGAGACACTTTAGGTGCACAAGGAATTCTTCAAGATTGGTTGTGTTAGGAAGGAGCTCAATTGCCAACTTGAGGGAAGGGATTTTTCATTCAATTGGAAGAATTGACTCCATGCCATGTACAAAATGAAAAGGAGAAAATCTAGTGGAAGTCTTTACCAAGGGTTAATATGTCCAAAGTGAAGGGAAAAACATCAGATGCCAGTTAGAATTACTTTGGCTGAAATTTTTTTGCAAGATGGTCTTGAGAGATTTATTCATGGCCTCTACTTTTCCATATTCCTGGGGATAATAAGGGGAAGAATGATTGTGATTAAACCCCATTTTTTATGCTAACTCTTTCATCATTTCATTCTGAAAGTGACAATCATGATTAGTGACAATATATTTCCAGATTTCAAACTGGGATATAATTTGATTGAATATGAAGAATGTTTCATTCTTACCGTCGGATTTAACAATAGGCATGGACTATACCCATTTAGTGAATTAATCCACAGCCATAATGATATTTTGATTCCCCCCAGTCGAAGCTAGGTTACAATCCATAAAATATACTCCCCACTTGGTGAAGAGACCGACGGTGATGACTAGGTGAAGAGGGGTTGGATGCGAGGACATTTTATAAGCGAAGACCTAGTAAGGGTGACACTTCTTGACCACTTCAACACAATCTTTAAAAATTGATGACCAAAAATAATTGGCTTGCAATAGTTTTTGGGTTGTCGCAAGACTGGATAAATGACCACCACAAGCCCCACTATGACAGTCATTAAGAACCAAATCAACTTCCTTGTGATTCAAGAAATGACGCAAAATATTATCTACTGCTCGACGATACAAAGTGTCGTTGATGATCAGGTAATTTTTATCTTGATGATGTATGCGTCGTCGATCATTTCTTGACAGATGCTAGGATAGCTTCAAGGTTTGAAGATATATTAGAATATCTCCACACCAAGGATTTGAAGATGAGATAAGAAAGATATGTTCATATTCAAACAAATCGTCATGAAAAATTTCCTCATCAAGTCGAGGGAAGTTTGATATCAACTCAGGAAAAAATAGTGATTTCTTAGACTTCGGCGAAGAAAAATCAAGATCAAATGCTTCAAAAATAACAATCCACTTATTGTATTTCCCCCCTATGATACACCTGGTGAGGATGTATTGAAATGGATTGATATCCACAACTATGGTAATTTTTCACAGTAAAATATAATGTCGTAATCTTTGAACTCCATATACGATGTTCAAGGCTAGTTTCTCTACATGAGAGTATTTAAGTTCAGGACCGACTAAGTTTTGATTGAGATAGTATAAAATGTGCTCATCATCCTCCTGAACCAGAACCATACCAACCGTCCATTTGGATGCAACGACATAAAGTAAATAGTCTATAATGTAGTCTGGAGGCTTCAGTAGAGGTGCTAATACCAAAGCTTTCTTAAGACCATCGAAATATTCATGGGTTCTCTCATCCCATATAAGCGAAGTATCCTTCTTCAAAGGATGCATGAAACCTTTAGTTAAATTGGCATAGTTTACTGTGAACCGAGGCAAGAAATTATTCTTCCCCTATAAATCTTGAAGTCATTAAATGTTCCGCAGGGGAGGAAAACAAAGTATTGCCTCAACCTTCATAGGATCTACCATGATTCCATGCTCAAATAATAAGAATCCTAAAACACGATAGACCTAACGCAGAAGATTCACTTATGAGGGTTCAAATGGATGTGATAGTAACAACATCTCTCAAATACTAATAAAAGGTGAGTGGAGTGATATACTCTCTTACGAGAGTGAGCAGTGAGATCATCGAGGTAAGCTTCGATAATATGCTTGAGATCGTGAAAATCAAAGGTCATGGCACATTGGAAGGTTCCTCCGGCATTTTAAAGGCCGAAAGGCATTTTACGGTATGCAATAGTACCCGAAGGAAAAATAAATGTCATCTTATGTTGATCCTTGGGTTTGATTTGAATTTGATTATACCCTAAAAATCTATCCATAAAATAAAATACTTCGCCTCCTACACACTCATGAAGAATCTGGTCAATGAAAGGAGTCGGGAAGTTATCTTTAGGACAAGCTTTGTTTAGGTCTCAAAAATCCATACATACACAGATGGTTCCTTGTTTTCTATTCATAGGAATGGGGTTGGACACCCATTCAGTCAAGGGAACAACTTCTCTACCTATACCTTAATAGAAGGGGCCTTCCTAGGATTAACATCTCTAAGACAATGTCGAACAGGTCTAACCTATGGATAAGTCTTGATCTCATGTTTGACAATGTTGGGGTCAATCCCTGGCATATCTTCATATGAACAAGTGAATATATCATGAAATTATTTGAAGAGATCAATGTAGATATGAATTTCTCCAGGAGAACAATCTGCACCGATATATACATTCTCAATTTTTCCATGAACTCTAGAGATGTCGATCGTAACGGTAGGAGAAATATTCTCCATGTTTCCTTTAACATAAATACCATGTGTATCTAGTGGAACCATAGTGTGACCTACCATCTCACTCAAGTTAGATCTAAATTCAACTTGTTCGATCCTAACAAGCTCTGGGAGGAAATAGGATTGATGGTGCATGTCGTCCCAGGGCCTATCAGGACCATACATTTCCTCTAATATGGATTCATCAGAGGGTAAAGTATCATCAAGGAAATCACGCGAACAAGAATATTGGTGACCCATACAGGTTGGAGAACATGATACTCCTTGTCTGTCTTTAAGGAGAAAGGATCTGGTCAACAATAGTGTTAATAACATATTTATACATAATTTATGTTGTTGACAATGGTATTCCCATCCCAATGTGTGACTAACCTTAGCACGACATAGTCGGGGAGGGTAGGGTCCAAGGTTCATTGAAATATGAAGTACGGAAAGGAACAAACCTCATCGATGTCGAAGACTCAAAGAAAATGACATGAATGTGATGAATTGGTGCCATGAAATCAAAGCTACCCATGAGAGAGGAATACATTATGACACCAACATCCTCAGTTGTCGGCTAAGAATTTTCGATCACAGGGACCGAAGATCCAACTGATGCACTAGGACTAGCTTGCGTAAAGGACAAATGATCAATTGTCACTATTTTCCCTTCACAAGGAAAACATAAAGTGTGGAAAATGAACGACACGAATGTTGTCATGGCATAAGTCCAATTACGCCCTAGTATTAAATTATAGTCGAGGGGTGCATCAAACACATCGACATCAACCTCCATTCCCTTTCCACCTAACTAGAGTGGAAAAGTGAGAAGAATTGTGTGGGGTCGGGATGGATTCCCATCAAAAGAGGTCAACATATTCATAGATTCGGAGAGCCAATGTCTTTCCAACAACTTAGGGACATCACACATGTTGCAACACCTTCATCAATTACAGTGTGTTTTATGGTAATTTCCATATATTCCACATGGATTTGAAAGGCCACATGGTGAGGTAAGCGAGGCTTAAAATCCATAACGTCAAACTTAATAACCTTCGAGCCACATGGATCTAGAGCTCCTAGAGAAGATAAGAATATGGTCCTCTATGAAGGACATGTCTGGAGCACCTCCAAAGCCGACATCGCACAAGGGGTTTGAACCATATCTTCGACAATCGAATAATTTTGGGCTTCTCTAGAAATAGGATTGTGAGTAGAGCATTTCAATACTCCTTTCGGAATACAAGGCAAGGGTTTCAGATTTTTTATCTATAAGGGTGTTTTCGAAGGACGTGGAGACTATGGACCTACAACAGTCTATGAAGAACCGTGATCACAAGATCGAGTGGCTACATCAATGTGAAACTTGACCATATTGACACATATATGGCCACCTTCATGTTTCAAGGGTTTTTGAACCTCGCTCGACACATTTCCAGTGTTAGAGGCCCCCAAGGACATGTGTTGATTATGTGGAAATGGATTTGTCAGCACAGCGGGAGGTTGTGATAAAAGCCTCGAGGCTTCCTCGATTTTTTGACATAGGTGACTAAGGTGATCATCTTTACAAAGTTTACAAGGAAACTTCACCTTATATTTCTCTTTCTTACCCTCACCAGCATTAGTATTTGATCTATCATTGTTAGTGTCATCCTTGGATTTTTTATTATTTCTCCCACCCTTATCATTATTACCTAATCCTTTCTTTCTATTCTCTCTCGGTTTTTAGTTACCATTTGGGTTGGTTGACGACTATATAGAATGCACATCGGTCGACTGAGTGGGAGTGGAGGACGAAGATGAATCTTTTTCTACTATAGGCTGGTTTATAGACAAATATTTCAATTGGTTCATCACCAATTCTGTAGACTTAGCATTTGCAGAGCCTATGATGCCATCGACATGAGGCCTAGTATTTTTTCTAGGGTCATATTTTGACTATGGTGCATCAGGAATAATTTCATACAACATCCCACATTGAGCATAGATGAAGTCCAATTGATGGGATTTGAATGTAGCTTCTTCCTCGAATGTTACTTCATATGTAGAGACATATTTCAAAATATAAAGAAATAAGTACTTAAGGAACCATTCCAATGGAAACTTTGGAGGAATGTAGGTTTTGATCAACCTCTTCTGTCTACACCACTCTTGGATATGGTCCAAGATATGCATGGATTTATCTTGGAAAAGGGTCAACAAGATTTATATGTCAGCATCATAATGAACCAACAACTGGAAGTGGTTGAGAAATACCAAAACCATCTGATTAAATTTTCTGTATTTTCCCCCTAGTAGCTCAATGTACCATTTCATGGAGACTCCCATGAGGGTACGTTGAAATATCCTTAAATGAATAGAATCGTAATTCAGGGAATTAGATAAGCACCAAAGATGAAAAGTAGTAACATGATCACCTGGATCCTCGCCAGTCTTTCCTTGGAATTTTGGAATGTACGAAGGAATCTTGGTTGGGATGGGGGGCCATGATGGATCATGACACACCAGGTCATTCATTAATTTTGACAAATCTAGAAAATCAAGCGTGGCTAAAAAAGAGATCCAGGGTTGCAACATCTAAGCCCATGCTCCTACGAAAGATTAGTGTTGAGGTATTGCAGGCCATCCAGGGTTCTGGTATATACCATGGCCCTATCCGGTAAGGTAATATCCTCCTCCAAACTGATTCATAAAAGTTTGCATGGGCACCATACCTGTGAAGGAAGGATAATGAGGGTTATAAACACTACCCATAGCTAGAGGATTTATGGGCTAAGGGTTTCCCATAGTGTGAAACTAACTTCCTCCAGGTGGAACTCCAGACGACAGAGGGGGATTCTTCATAAGAAATGTGTTTTTTAAAATCAGGATGGAGGAATAAGGGGTAAAGGATGGAATATAGGAAGTGAATTGTCCACCCGGTTGAGTACTCGACCTAGGAGCATTGAGACTAGGATTATACCCGGAAGAAAAAGGGGGTTGACCTCCAATAATGGGACTCATTTGGGGAATATGACCTCCACCAAATGAGAGAGGATCATGTGGAGGAGCGATGCCCCTAGGTCCAAAACTAGGATTTTCATTAGTTGTTGGAATAGAGGATGAAAGTTGTAGTGTCATATTGGGCATACCAAAAGAGAAATGATTAGAGAGCGAAGGTATTGACTGAGAATTGTACCTTGGTGTACCAAAAAGAGACCCGAAAGGGTTTGTTCCTATGGGTTGAGTATAAACCACAGGTTGGGTAGCAGTAGGAATGGGAATCTACGACACTCCAACCATCGTGGATGAAGGACTTGAAGGGATCCCACTAATCATAGAATGTATAGGAGTCGAGGGACTCCCTGTGTCATTTGGATTTTACTCAGTACTCATAACTGGATAATCACAAGTATGGGAAGTGGAGATATATGTACCATGTTTATTAACTTTACTCCTTTTAGAAGGAAACTTCAGTAAAGACTTAAGGTGTGGTCATAACTTCAACAAATAGCGAGACCTGCGAGGAACCTATTCTTTCTCCACGATGACTCAAGACTTGATATATAAAACCAAATCCTAGGGCCAAATATCAATTAGAGAGCACACCAAAATAAAAAAAAATGGCCAAATGCACACAAACATGATATAATGGTTGAAAAGGGGCCTCCCTTTCTAGAGTAGGTATGCCTTGACCAAGAGTGGCCTGAGACTCCCTTCAAAATATTGGAGGTATCATAATCATTTATAAGGGCCCTCGTGGGCTTAACACCGTAGTCAGTTGGATCCCCCTGGAGAGGTAATCCTCTGTAAAGTTTGTGTGTTGTTCGACCCTTATCTGACTCAGGGTACCTGCAGAAGAACCCCTACAAGTAACCTATGTGGATACCTATGTCAAGCAACTATAGTCACAAGAATATAACCAATGCGTAGGCAAACAGTCGTAAGTCCGGTCCACCATATGGGCAGGGTAACAAAGCCCGAAATATTGAAAGAATGGCCTCTCATGGAGGTAAAGGTACTAGAAAAACCCCCAAATACAAATACAACGCCAAAAATATATCTAACGCTAAGAAGGTATTAGAGGGATATATCTGCAACCAACTTCTTGTGACCTCGTGCTTAACTCCAGTGTGAGAAGAGCCTCATGACGTCACTAATTACATAATGGATTTCACCACTCACTGGTCAAACACATATGTTTAGTTTAATAGCCTTGGAAAAGTTTACTCACAAAAATCCTATTCCTAGGCCCTATGTCCTATACTTGTTTGTGTACCCTGAAAAATAAAATCGTTTCTAATTAATTTTAGTTAATCAATGTTAATTTTAATGGATTCTTCTTACTGGAGAGGTGTGGTCGTGAAACTGATGGTATTATGAATCAAGATACAAAAGAAGTGAAAATGAAAACAATCCTAAGTACTAATCTTGAATTATAAACAGATAGTATGTTTCTATATGCCATTTTCAATGCAATCTCTCCACATGTGTTAAAATCAATGCAAAGTAGTCAAAAGAGAAAATCCCATAATGAAAAATAAGCAATGTTTTTTGTATTTTCAATATAAAGAAAATAAAATGCAAGGACTAAATAGAAGCTTGATATATAGACCCTACTGTAAGAAAAAAGAGAAAAGAAATGTGGGATATTAAGAAGCAAACACTCAGACCAAGATGCATAGAAAACCAATGAAAAAGATGATAAGAAAGAATACCACCTGGAAATTAAACAATAAAAGGGTTTTCTATCACTTTGTAAGCACTTAACAGTTAGAATAGAGACCTAAGAAGACTCAAAAACCAACCAGACCCACCCAATAGACACCAAACTCAACCAGCAAGAATAAAGAGTTTATGTACGCGATTTTTTAAGAAAAAGTGACGTATGTACGTGCCCTAATGAAGGACAACTCACATATGTACATGTATGTCAAGGGAAAAACCACGTATTTATAGTAAAATATTGAGATGGAAAATGTTAATCCATGAAACTCAGATGGAAAGTAAAAATAGGTTGTCAAGCAATCAGGCGATAAGGAAACTCAGGCTAACAGAGAAAAAATCAAGGAGAAAACACTCCAAACCCCCAAAAAGATCATTCCCTAGTATGGTTGCCAATTATGTTATGAGAAAAAAATCTATATGGAATGGGGTAAACCACAACAGATGGAATGACACACAAAAATAAACTTTAATCCCAAGAATGTTATATAAATGAAATGCTAACAAGACAAGGTCAAGAGCCTACCGCGTCTAGACGTTTGGTGAAGACCATTGTTAAGTACGCAACTCAAATCTTTATACCTATAACTTGTCCTCAACAACCAATATACACAAGAATATGCTAATATATAGTGTTATCATATAGATTAGCATAATACATTAACATTCATGACAAATATTCCCATGGAATAATAATTCAAATATTTGCAAGATATCAATTGGACGAGAAAAAAATATTTCTATTAAAATAATCAGCAGAAGTATATATGTGACAAGCTTTTGTACCCACGCATATCGGAATCGAGAAACTAAGTCCATATAGTTGGGCCTCCACCACTTCAATAATCCACTAAAGGCAAGCTCATATAAAGTATACAATGAGGTTCTCCATCACAAATAAGGAAGAGCTTGTGGGATGAACAATGAGTTCAGACTTTCAAGGATAAAGGGATGCAGACTCAATATGAATTGAAATTTCTCCAAAGTGTCTTTTCTCTCAAAGATGAATTCTCTCTCCCAAGGCTTGGATATGGCTCAATTTATATCCTTCAAATGAAACTCAAGGGATGATTCATAGCGTTTCAATTATATGGAAGGTCAAGGATCATGGATCCTATGACATGGCATGGAAACTCGACATAATTTTTAATTTTGAGCACCAAACCCAATGTACGTGGGTTGTAGTGGAGCAACTTGTGTAAATATTTGTTGTCTAACTGATAAGGTGCATATAGGTGGAAACATATGTCTTTTTAGCTTTGTAAGGTACAAAATGGAACTTCAAGTTTGCATAGGGAAATGGAAAGGCCATCCAAGCAAGTTGCATGGGGTGAGGAAATTTTTTTTGTAATAGGAACATCTAAGGTGCACTGTCGGAAGTTGTGGAGATGATTACGACGAAAAGTATTGGTAGTATGAATATGTTCTTGAGTGTCTTGGTGAGGTGAGGCAAGTCTTTTGACTCTACGATGTTGTAAATAGATCTGGTAGTTCTCATGTTGTAATTGTTTCATAATAACAAAGACTTATCCGAGTGTTATGAACCATTTGTGTCACCCGCAATTTCTCTCTTGTTAGGAACAATTTGTGTCACCCGTAATTTCTCTCTTGTTAGGAAAAATTTGTGTCTTCATTTTGTTCTGTAGTTGCTCTCTTGGATTCTCATGTTCATGCAAGATGCATTCTTAAATAATATTAAGTGTTAAATTGTGTTAACAAATTTCTAAGTAAGCAAGAGTTACACTAGAGTAGGAGTGTGACTCATCGATAGCCTATAATAGAGTATGGGTATGCTCCAGGTGAAGAGGCGTAGTTTGGAAAAAGTATTCTTGGTTTGAAAAGCAACCAAGTAAGAACTGTTGTGGTGCCACATTCCCTTAAGAGGTGAACGATCACAAGATCGGATTAGGTATCATGCGGTGTCATGACACTCCTGATAATTTTCTAGTTCATGTTGGAAGTATTCATATTTGTTTTCCATGGTTTAAATTATTGATCATTTTTAGTTGGAGTAAAGGTATCCTTACATATATGTTTTTGTTCTATATTTCACTTTATTTATTTAACTTCTCTTGAATTTCATATCTCCCATTGATAATAATATGATTTATATCTCCCTTCCCATTGATAATAATATGATTTATATCTCCCTTCATCTTGGGATATGTGTATTTCACTTTATCCCTTATCTTATACCATATGATCATTACATTACTTCCAAAATTATTTTTGTATTGCAATTGTCGCATTGGATTTATCTTCAAAATATTAGAGTGATGATCTTTTAACATTCTATGATTATGATGATTTAACCATGGATGGATGTGTTGATATTATGGTAGTTATTGGGCTCCCCATTATAGACTTAAGGTGATTTCGTGATGGACAAGTATGCCAACAATTTATTTATCGACTGATATCACACATGTAGGTTATTTTCTATGGAAACTCCAAATGGTGGCTTGTAATTGCTTTATAGTTGCTAGATGAACAATCATTTCTCTTACATATATGATAAAAATGTGGTTTCCCGCAACGTGAGATTGTGATTATGATTTCTCTTGAGCAAGATTATTTATGTGCCCTATTGCAAGTTTTGTATGTGACTTTATGTATAGATTGATAAATAATTATATTGTAGTGATCCCCAATAGTTGTTTGAATTGATGAANAACCATTCCAATGGAAACTTTGGAGGAATGTAGGTTTTGATCAACCTCTTCTGTCTACACCACTCTTGGATATGGTCCAAGATATGCATGGATTTATCTTGGAAAAGGGTCAACAAGATTTATATGTCAGCATCATAATGAACCAACAACTGGAAGTGGTTGAGAAATACCAAAACCATCTGATTAAATTTTCTGTATTTTCCCCCTAGTAGCTCAATGTACCATTTCATGGAGACTCCCATGAGGGTACGTTGAAATATCCTTAAATGAATAGAATCGTAATTCAGGGAATTAGATAAGCACCAAAGATGAAAAGTAGTAACATGATCACCTGGATCCTCGCCAGTCTTTCCTTGGAATTTTGGAATGTACGAAGGAATCTTGGTTGGGATGGGGGGCCATGATGGATCATGACACACCAGGTCATTCATTAATTTTGACAAATCTAGAAAATCAAGCGTGGCTAAAAAAGAGATCCAGGGTTGCAACATCTAAGCCCATGCTCCTACGAAAGATTAGTGTTGAGGTATTGCAGGCCATCCAGGGTTCTGGTATATACCATGGCCCTATCCGGTAAGGTAATATCCTCCTCCAAACTGATTCATAAAAGTTTGCATGGGCACCATACCTGTGAAGGAAGGATAATGAGGGTTATAAACACTACCCATAGCTAGAGGATTTATGGGCTAAGGGTTTCCCATAGTGTGAAACTAACTTCCTCCAGGTGGAACTCCAGACGACAGAGGGGGATTCTTCATAAGAAATGTGTTTTTTAAAATCAGGATGGAGGAATAAGGGGTAAAGGATGGAATATAGGAAGTGAATTGTCCACCCGGTTGAGTACTCGACCTAGGAGCATTGAGACTAGGATTATACCCGGAAGAAAAAGGGGGTTGACCTCCAATAATGGGACTCATTTGGGGAATATGACCTCCACCAAATGAGAGAGGATCATGTGGAGGAGCGATGCCCCTAGGTCCAAAACTAGGATTTTCATTAGTTGTTGGAATAGAGGATGAAAGTTGTAGTGTCATATTGGGCATACCAAAAGAGAAATGATTAGAGAGCGAAGGTATTGACTGAGAATTGTACCTTGGTGTACCAAAAAGAGACCCGAAAGGGTTTGTTCCTATGGGTTGAGTATAAACCACAGGTTGGGTAGCAGTAGGAATGGGAATCTACGACACTCCAACCATCGTGGATGAAGGACTTGAAGGGATCCCACTAATCATAGAATGTATAGGAGTCGAGGGACTCCCTGTGTCATTTGGATTTTACTCAGTACTCATAACTGGATAATCACAAGTATGGGAAGTGGAGATATATGTACCATGTTTATTAACTTTACTCCTTTTAGAAGGAAACTTCAGTAAAGACTTAAGGTGTGGTCATAACTTCAACAAATAGCGAGACCTGCGAGGAACCTATTCTTTCTCCACGATGACTCAAGACTTGATATATAAAACCAAATCCTAGGGCCAAATATCAATTAGAGAGCACACCAAAATAAAAAAAAATGGCCAAATGCACACAAACATGATATAATGGTTGAAAAGGGGCCTCCCTTTCTAGAGTAGGTATGCCTTGACCAAGAGTGGCCTGAGACTCCCTTCAAAATATTGGAGGTATCATAATCATTTATAAGGGCCCTCGTGGGCTTAACACCGTAGTCAGTTGGATCCCCCTGGAGAGGTAATCCTCTGTAAAGTTTGTGTGTTGTTCGACCCTTATCTGACTCAGGGTACCTGCAGAAGAACCCCTACAAGTAACCTATGTGGATACCTATGTCAAGCAACTATAGTCACAAGAATATAACCAATGCGTAGGCAAACAGTCGTAAGTCCGGTCCACCATATGGGCAGGGTAACAAAGCCCGAAATATTGAAAGAATGGCCTCTCATGGAGGTAAAGGTACTAGAAAAACCCCCAAATACAAATACAACGCCAAAAATATATCTAACGCTAAGAAGGTATTAGAGGGATATATCTGCAACCAACTTCTTGTGACCTCGTGCTTAACTCCAGTGTGAGAAGAGCCTCATGACGTCACTAATTACATAATGGATTTCACCACTCACTGGTCAAACACATATGTTTAGTTTAATAGCCTTGGAAAAGTTTACTCACAAAAATCCTATTCCTAGGCCCTATGTCCTATACTTGTTTGTGTACCCTGAAAAATAAAATCGTTTCTAATTAATTTTAGTTAATCAATGTTAATTTTAATGGATTCTTCTTACTGGAGAGGTGTGGTCGTGAAACTGATGGTATTATGAATCAAGATACAAAAGAAGTGAAAATGAAAACAATCCTAAGTACTAATCTTGAATTATAAACAGATAGTATGTTTCTATATGCCATTTTCAATGCAATCTCTCCACATGTGTTAAAATCAATGCAAAGTAGTCAAAAGAGAAAATCCCATAATGAAAAATAAGCAATGTTTTTTGTATTTTCAATATAAAGAAAATAAAATGCAAGGACTAAATAGAAGCTTGATATATAGACCCTACTGTAAGAAAAAAGAGAAAAGAAATGTGGGATATTAAGAAGCAAACACTCAGACCAAGATGCATAGAAAACCAATGAAAAAGATGATAAGAAAGAATACCACCTGGAAATTAAACAATAAAAGGGTTTTCTATCACTTTGTAAGCACTTAACAGTTAGAATAGAGACCTAAGAAGACTCAAAAACCAACCAGACCCACCCAATAGACACCAAACTCAACCAGCAAGAATAAAGAGTTTATGTACGCGATTTTTTAAGAAAAAGTGACGTATGTACGTGCCCTAATGAAGGACAACTCACATATGTACATGTATGTCAAGGGAAAAACCACGTATTTATAGTAAAATATTGAGATGGAAAATGTTAATCCATGAAACTCAGATGGAAAGTAAAAATAGGTTGTCAAGCAATCAGGCGATAAGGAAACTCAGGCTAACAGAGAAAAAATCAAGGAGAAAACACTCCAAACCCCCAAAAAGATCATTCCCCAGTATGGTTGCCAATTATTTTATGAGAAAAAAATCTCTATGGAATGGGGTAAACCACAACAGATGGAATGACACACAAAAATAAACTTTAATCCCAAGAATGTTATATAAATGAAATACTAACAAGACAAGGTCAAGAGCCTACCGCGTCTAGACATTTGGTGAAGACCATTGTTAAGCACGCAACTCAAATCTTTATACCTGTAACTTGTCCTCAACAACCAATATACACAAGAATATGCTAATATATAGTGTTATCATATAGATTAGCATAATACATTAGCATTCATGACAAATATTCCCATAGAATAATAATTCAAATATTTGCAAGATATCAATTGGACGAGAAAAAAATATTTCTATTAAAATAATCAGCAGAAGTATATATGTGACAAGCTTTTGTACCCACACATATCGGAATCGAGAAAATAAGTCCATATAGTTGGGCCTCCACCACTTCAATAATCCACTAAAGGCAAGCTCATATAAAGTATACAATGAGGTTCTCCATCACAAATAAGGAAGAGCTTGTGGGATGAACAATGAGTTCAGACTTTCAAGGATAAAGGGATGCAGACTCAATATGAATTGAAATTTCTCCAAAGTGTCTTTTCTCTCAAAGATGAATTCTCTCTCCCAAGGCTTGGATATGGCTCAATTTATATCCTTCAAATGAAACTCAAGGGATGATTCATAGCGTTTCAATTATATGGAAGGTCAAGGATCATGGATCCTATGACATGGCATGGAAACTCGACATAATTTTTAATTTTGAGCACCAAACCCAATGTACGTGGGTTGTAGTGGAGCAACTTGTGTAAATATTTGTTGTCTAACTGATAAGGTGCATATAGGTGGAAACATATGTCTTTTTAGCTTTGTAAGGTACAAAATGGAACTTCAAGTTTGCATAGGGAAATGGAAAGGCCATCCAAGCAAGTTGCATGGGGTGAGGAAATTTTTTTTGTAATAGGAACATCTAAGGTGCACTGTCGGAAGTTGTGGAGATGATTACGACGAAAAGTATTGGTAGTATGAATATGTTCTTGAGTGTCTTGGTGAGGTGAGGCAAGTCTTTTGACTCTACGATGTTGTAAATAGATCTGGTAGTTCTCATGTTGTAATTGTTTCATAATAACAAAGACTTATCCGAGTGTTATGAACCATTTGTGTCACCCGCAATTTCTCTCTTGTTAGGAACAATTTGTGTCACCCGTAATTTCTCTCTTGTTAGGAAAAATTTGTGTCTTCATTTTGTTCTGTAGTTGCTCTCTTGGATTCTCATGTTCATGCAAGATGCATTCTTAAATAATATTAAGTGTTAAATTGTGTTAACAAATTTCTAAGTAAGCAAGAGTTACACTAGAGTAGGAGTGTGACTCATCGATAGCCTATAATAGAGTATGGGTATGCTCCAGGTGAAGAGGCGTAGTTTGGAAAAAGTATTCTTGGTTTGAAAAGCAACCAAGTAAGAACTGTTGTGGTGCCACATTCCCTTAAGAGGTGAACGATCACAAGATCGGATTAGGTATCATGCGGTGTCATGACACTCCTGATAATTTTCTAGTTCATGTTGGAAGTATTCATATTTGTTTTCCATGGTTTAAATTATTGATCATTTTTAGTTGGAGTAAAGGTATCCTTACATATATGTTTTTGTTCTATATTTCACTTTATTTATTTAACTTCTCTTGAATTTCATATCTCCCATTGATAATAATATGATTTATATCTCCCTTCCCATTGATAATAATATGATTTATATCTCCCTTCATCTTGGGATATGTGTATTTCACTTTATCCCTTATCTTATACCATATGATCATTACATTACTTCCAAAATTATTTTTGTATTGCAATTGTCGCATTGGATTTATCTTCAAAATATTAGAGTGATGATCTTTTAACATTCTATGATTATGATGATTTAACCATGGATGGATGTGTTGATATTATGGTAGTTATTGGGCTCCCCATTATAGACTTAAGGTGATTTCGTGATGGACAAGTATGCCAACAATTTATTTATCGACTGATATCACACATGTAGGTTATTTTCTATGGAAACTCCAAATGGTGGCTTGTAATTGCTTTATAGTTGCTAGATGAACAATCATTTCTCTTACATATATGATAAAAATGTGGTTTCCCGCAACGTGAGATTGTGATTATGATTTCTCTTGAGCAAGATTATTTATGTGCCCTATTGCAAGTTTTGTATGTGACTTTATGTATAGATTGATAAATAATTATATTGTAGTGATCCCCAATAGTTGTTTGAATTGATGAA
>JZKD02S1672849.1:1495593-1512332 GCA_000966675.3 Picea glauca | reverse complement strand
AAGGAGTATGAGATTGCATGCTGGTTTGCCCTTACAGTTTTGGGCAGATGTTGTAGATACTATTGTTTACTTAATAAACAGAGGACCTTCAAGCTCTTTGGATGGTAGAATTCCAAAGGAGGAATGGAAAGGAAGTCAAAAGAACCTAATCTCATCAAAAGTCATCAAGAGGTTGAACTTGCTGACGAAACCACACCTCCATACCTACACCATCAAGTGGCTCCACCAAGGAAGAGATATTTGCATCAAACAATAGTGTCATCTTCCCTATGGAGTTAATCCCTTCAAGGATGGGTTATTATGTGATATTTCTGCCCTTGAATTTTTTGACATTTTTTTAGGCCAACCATACTTTTGGAAATGACATGTTGTATATGATTTTAGACCTCACAGTTTTATTATTACTTTGGGTAGACAATTGTACATGATACCATAGGTAGCTATGCCTACCACCATTTCTTCGATCTCTACTAAGCAATATAGGAAGGTCATTTCCTAGAATGAGAAATTTGTCTTCTTCATGATTCATTCTCAAAGTGAACAGAAGGTCACATCCACATCCATGGCCTCTACACATGGCCTCTCCACGAAACAGAAGAAAGTGGAAAATATCATAGAAGAATACAAGGACATCTTCTCCTCACCCATCGGGGTACCATTGCACTGTCAAGTAAAGCATGCAATCGATCTAACATGTGGGGAACCACTACCCAATTGGATAGTCTATCGTCGCTCTCTGATGGAAAAGTGGAAATCAAGTGATAAATCCAAGAGATACTTACAAAGGGGCACATTTGACCCAACTCCTCACCCTATGGGAGCCCAAATGTAATCATCCATAATAAATATGGGACTTGGCAACTCTACATTGATTATAAGGCCATAAAAAAATCACAGTCGGGAACTAGTACCCAATTCCTCGAATTGACAACCTTATTGAATAGCTCAAGGGAGCCAAGTTTTTCAGTAAGATTGACCTGAAGTATGGCTACCATCATATCCCAATAGAACAGACTGATGTATGGAAGACTCCTTTCAAGTCCAAAGAATGTGTTTTCAAATGGCTAGTCATGCCCTTTGGTTTGAAAAATGCTCCAAGAAATTTCATGATATTGATGGATGATATATTGTGACCTTTCACTAATTATTTTTTGGTGGTATATCTGGATGATATCCTCATGTTCAGTAAGAATTGAGAAGAACACTTGCATCATATTTATCAATTCCTTCACACTCTGCGATAACACAATTTATACGCTAACTTGGAAAAATGTTCCTTCAGCATGAACAGGGTCCAATACCTAGGATACATTGTTGATGATCATGGTGTTCATGTGGATCCAGCTAAGATCCAAGTCATTTGTGTCTGGACAACCCTGACCACACTAACAGAGCTTCAATGTTTCTTAGGACTTTCCAACTTCTAACGTAGGTTTGTGTTGGGATTCTCCCATATTGCATGGGCCCTCAAACAAGTGACCAAGGGTGGTGGAAAGGAAAAATTCATGTGGATTAAGTCACAATATCAAGAACTCGATGATCTAAAAAATCACTTATGATCAGCTCTAGTACTTTCCTTACCCAATTTTCAACAATCTTTTGAGATTGAGACCGATGCATTAGACTATGATGTGGGTACAGTTCTCACTTAGCAAAGTCATCCGGTGGCATATCATAGTGAGACACTATCAGATTTAATATGTAAGTACCCCACCTATGACAAAGAAATGTATTCCATTGTAAAATCATTTTGATAATGGAAGCACTACATTCTCGGGAAGGAGACAATCACCCACACTGATCATAAGCCTCTGCAGTTCATTCAGACACAAGGAAAATTGCAAAACGGTTGCCATAAAAAGTGGTATTCATACTTGCAGCAGTTCCATATCAACATTAAATGTAATATAGGGAGCACGAATCATGTCATTGACTGCATAAGTCAACCTCCATTTGTAGCCTTAACCACGATGCTCCACTCCTGTAGCCATGAGGCATTTGAGTGACCCCAACTCTATAAGAGAGATCCTAACTTTTCTACCACTTACTAAATGTTGGGAACAAGTGGGAATGTCACTGACTTTCATCTTCAAGATGATTTTTTATGCCATTTGGGCCACCTGTGTGTTCCTTCAAGTGATCATGTGAAGCTAGTTTGGGAAGCTTGCTACAGTCGGATGGCAAGACATGTTGGCATAGAAAAGACTATGGTAGTACTGCAGAAGCATTTCTATTGGCCAATACTTCCCGAGGAAGTTCTCACGTATATCAAGTCCTACACTAACTATGCCATTGCAAAAACAAAAACACTAAGAAGCAAGGTTTGTAAACCCCTCTTCCTTCTCCCAACAGGCCATGGGAATCCATCTCGATGGACTACATGTCGGGCCTTCCTTCAACTAAGCAGGGAAATGATTTTGTTTTTTTGGTGGTTGATTGGTTTTCCAAGATGGCCATCCTAATAGCATGTAAGTAGAATATCACAGTAGATACCACTACCAAGATATTCTTCAAATGGGTGTGGGTACACTTTGGGATATCACAGACCATCATATTAGATCGGGACAACAATTTCCTAATAAAATTTTGGTCGAGCCTCTAGTCACTGTTGGACATCAAGATCACCAAATCCACCACCTTCCATCTATTATTTGTTGTGAAATTTTATTCGAGGTAAATTGATTGACGGTCTAAGTAGAGGTATATCGACAACATCGATAGTAAGTCAAAGTCAAGGTGGATCGACAACAGGTCGAAGTTGAGGTAGATCAACAACAAGTCGAACATCGAGGAATTCGACTGGGTAAAGTTGAAGTCGAAGATATTGATGACAATTCAACAAAAAAGAGGTCGAATTGTGGGTGTGAGACGACTGAATAGAGACTGAATGGAGGCCAATTGGTAGTCAACTGGTAAACCAAACTTGGAGTCCATTGTAATAGAATATTGATATTTGTGGGATTTGTAGCCAATGATATGCATGGATCTGTAACCATATTTGGGTGCCAATATTTAGGGTTTTCCATGTTGTAAATCCTATAAAGAGGTGTTTTGTAAGGCCGTAAAGGTTGTTGTTGTAAGGTAATGTTGTAATACACTTATGCAGGTTAATGCATGTGTAGTTGTAGGTTGTTGTTCATGCATATGTAAGTCGAATTGGCTACAGGGTTGTTCTTGCTTATGCAAAAAGGTATGATGTCGATTGTGTCTTAGGTTTGGACCAAGGTTAGACATGTAACCTTTTATTTTGAACAAATAAGACAACAAGAGAGAAAAACACTCAATGGAATATTGGTTTTCCTGGTTAAGGGTTTCCAAGGTAAAATCTCGGTGTACTGTGTGATTTCTTGTTTCATTTTCATTCTTGATTAAATTCTTCTTTTATTCTGCTAGGATTAGTTTGGAAGTGTCCTGCATTTACTAACATGTGGTATCAGATATTAGGTTTTCCTTGACAAGTGATTTATTAGAGAGTTATCAAAGAGACAAGGAGTATGCTCAGTGGTGTTGGGCTCACACATGAATTATGGGCAGAGGCAGTCGAGACTGCAAGATATATGGTGAATATGTCTCCTTTGTCAATGCTAGTTGAAATGACTCTAAATGCAGTATGTTATGGTAAAAATCCATTGGTGGAACATCTCAAAGTATTTGTTTGTGATGAATTTGTAGTCAAATCTAGACAAGAAGGTAGTCAAATGTATTTTCATAGAATAGAAAGAAGGGATGAAAGTATATAAGATCTAGGATCCTACATCAAGGAGAACAATGTATAGTCAATATGTTGTCTTCAAAGAAGTTGGAGGTAAATCTGAGCATGAGGAATTTGTTCATACCGATAATACGGTGCGGTTTGAACTGAGGAACAAAGAAGATGATTCAATTGAGTAGACTGAATATGAGGAAGAGGTGGAAAATTTGACTCTGATGTTAAGGAGGTTAGAAAGAGTAAGAAAACCAATCGAAAGGTATAGTCCACCTTAATTCCATTATGCATTTCTTCTAACTTCCATCGATGATGAACCCAAGTCGATTGGTGAGGTAGTTGAATTGAAAGAGGGTAAACTCTAGAAGGAATCCATGGTAGAAGAGATGGAATCCTTGTACAAGAATGAGACATGGGATTTAGTCAAGTTACCCAGTGGAAGGAATCCCATTAGTAGCAAGTGGGTGTTCAAGAAGAATATGAATGTCGCAGGACAAGTCAAGAAGTTCAAAGTTCGACTAGTAGCGAAAGGATATTCCCAAGTTGAGGGAGTCGACTTCAGTGAGATTTTTTCCCCTGTTGAAAAACTAACTTCCATTAGAGTACTAATGTCTCTGACTGCAGCATTCAATATGGAGATAGAACAGATGGATTTGAAGACAACATTCTTGCATGGGGACATGGAAGAAGAAATATTCATGAAACAACCTGAAGGATTTGTAGTAAAGGACAAGCAAGAGTTGGTGTGAAAACTCAAAATATCCCTTTATGGTCTAAATCAATTGCTAAGGATGGGGTACCATAATTTTGACACTTACATCCTTATTTTGAGATTTGTGAGAAGCAAATTTTATCTCTGCATATATTTCAAGGAAGAAGGTAGGTGTTTCATATATGTATATTTGTATGTCAATGAGATGTTGTTCATTGGAAACAACATGAACGTAATAAAGGAGGTGAAGAAGAAACTATCCTCCATGTTCAACATGAAGGATCTCATTGCATATAACTTCATTATAGGAATGGAGATTAAGATATATCAATCCATTAGAAATCTTTGGTTGAATCACATGAAGTATATTGAAACAGTTCTAAAATGATTCAACATGTAGGATTGCAAACCGGTGAAGGTGTCAATTCCAGTGGGAGCAAGGCTTACTACTGAAGAGTGTCCAACAACACAGAAAGAGATAGAGGACATGGCACATGTTCCTTATGAAAGTGTGGTTGGTATTCTAATGTATGCGATGGTCTGCACTTGACCAGACATTGCCCATGGAGTGGGAGTGTTGAGGAGGTACATGTCGATACCTAGAAAGGAGAACTAGACAACTTTCAAGAGAGTATTTAGGTATTTTTGTGGCACAAAGGACTATGTTATATCCTACCAAGGAATACTTAGAGGTGACAGTGGTAAATTAGATGTACATGGATTTATCGATGCCAACTGAGTTGGAGATCTAGATCAACAGAGGTCGATCATTGGATATGCCTTCAAAATGTTCAGTGGAGAAACAAGTTGGATGAATAAGCAACAAAAGGTTGTAGCCTTGTCAAAAATGGAATCTAAATATATGTACACCACTCATGGAAGAAAATAAGCAACATGGCTCCAAAGTTTTTGTTTAGGAATCAAGTTTGGGAATATATCTATGAAATTAAGTTGCAACAGTCAAAGCACAATATTTTTGGCAAAGAACCCTACTTATCATTCAAAGACTAATAACATTGATGTACAATACCATTTTGTAAGAGACATGGTGGAAAGTAACAAGGTGCTACTGGAGAAAGTAGACATGTTGGAAAACATAGCAGACTCATTGCCCAATTCTGTGAGTGTTGTGAAGTTATCTTGGTGCAGAGAGGCAATGGGAATTGTCTCCCTGGGTCTGTGAACAAAAGTTCAAGAATCTCTTGTTTCAACAAAGAAGACAACAAGTGCAAGAATGTTGGGTTGTTATGTTATTTGTAGTGAAAGTCTAGTCGAGGTGAACTGACTGACGACCGACGTTGAGGTGGTTTGAAAGAAGGTCAAATTCTAGGTATATCAACAGTAGTTCGAAGATCAAGGAAGTTGACCAAGTAAAGATGAAGTCAAATATATCGATGATAAGTCAATCGACAATAGGTCAAAGTGGGGGTGTGAGACAATCAACTAGAGACTGAATGGAGGTCAACGGGTAGTTGACTGGTAAATCCAACTTGGAGTCGACTATAACATAATCTCAATATTTGTGGCATTTGTATCCATTGATATCCATGGATCTCTAACCATTTTTGGGCTCCAATATTTAGGGTTTTTCCTTTTGTAAATCCTATAAAGAGGTGTGTTGTAAGGATGTAAAGGCTATTGTTGTAAGGTGATCATAGAATTCACTTTTGCAGGTTAATGCATGTGTAAGTGTAGGTTGTTAGTCATGCATATGTAAGTCGAATTGGCTATAGGGTTGGTCTTGCCTATGAAAGAGGGTATGATGTTGATTGTGTCTTAGGTGTGGACCAAGGTTAGACACGTAACCTTTTATTATGATTTAATAAGTCAACAAGAGAGAAGAATGCTCAAAGGAATGTTGGTTTTTCTGATTAAGGGTTTCCAGGGTAAAATATCAATGTATTGTATGATTGCTTGTGTCATTTTATTTCTTGATTAAATTCTTCTTCTCTTCTTCTAGGATTAGTTTGGAAGTGTCATGCATTTCCTAACATTGATTGTGCCGATTTGTTACTTGGAATTCCCTACCAATAGGCCTGACACACTATCTATCATGCTAAATCTCATCAATACCACTTGCAACATGAAGCGTCCACCTATGTACTTACTTCTTCTCCTCTTAAATCCACCCAACCTATTACTAACCACACAACCATTAATAAAGTTAGTCTGAACCAATGTGTATATTTGTTCTTAGTTCATCCCATTAACCTAGACAACTGGAATAACCTTGTACCTCCTACCATGGATCCCCTGCTCCAAGAATTTTTAGATGTCTTCACACAAACCAAACAACTTCCCCTGTCTCACTCTATTGAGCTCACACTTGATCTAATTCCTAGTGCTTCTTTTCCTGATGCCCTATCCTATCACATTACTCCACGAGAGGCTAGTGAGATGGAAAACCCAATTGGTCAACTTTTGAACTTAGGCCATATTCCACCTTCATCATCTCCATGTGCATCGCTCGCCTTTGTTATCCCAAACAAATATGATTCAGAAGGGTTCCTAGTGACCCCCTACCATGCCCTTAATAAAGTCAATGTTAAAACATGTTACCCCCTACCACGGATTGAGGAATTGTTGGACCACTCACAAGGGGATTATTCCTTCACACAGATGGATTTGAAAGTTGGCTACCATCAAGTTCGCATGAATGAAGCAATTCATTTGGGTAAATGTGTGATCATTTATCTAGATAATATTTTGGTCTTCAGTAATTCTTGGGAAAAACATCTTCAACTCATCTGCAACATCCTCGAGCTATTGTGGGCACATACACTTGAGGGTAATAAATTCTATATTGAACACTCATCAGTTATGCAATTGGGACTCATACTACACCCAAAAGGGGGTCGATCTAATCCATATTTTGTATAGGTTTTGGCACAATGGCCAAACAACTCTAATTCCCATGACCTTAAGAATTGTTTTCGAAAAGTTGGGAACCACTTCGCTCAACATCCACTCACATCATGCTCTGCATGGGTTCTCAATTTTCCAGATAGGAATCAACCCTTTGATATTAATAAGGATGCATTCTAGTTCTCTATTGAGGAGATATTTAAACAAGGAGGTCATTCAATGAAATTATATTTAGATATCCTTGTTGCTTCTGGCTCAGCACATCAACAGTAGGAACATCAATCGGATCAATGTTTTATCCATATGTTGACTCAACGCTATACTCATGAATAAAATGCCTTACGAGCATCCCAATACCATGTGAAACAGAGGCATGATAAGAGGCACACACCATTGTTATTTCAGTTGGGAGATCGTATATGGCTCTTATTGGACAAGTACCAATTCAAATGCCAACATCATTTTCAATACAATTTCCTTCATTTGCTGGCGGAAGTAGGGACGCTTCCAGATCTAAACAAGGAGGAATTGGGAAACCAAGAAGTATGCCCCACTTCCTTGGCCACTCATGATGAGGGTTCGTTCATTAATTAGTATTTTAGTTAGTGTTGTAATTAGTTTTAGTTTTTTCTATTGTAGACCGTAGTTCACTTCGTCACTTTCCGCTGCAAGCATTTAGTGCTCTTTTAGAAATCAATGCTGTAAGCATTTAGTTAGTTGTTGCAACTTCTATTGTAATCAACTAATAACAAGAGAAAATATTTCATGCTTATAGAAGGCACTCCTCTCTCACTCAATAAACGTGATGGTTATTTTCTCTTCCAATTCTTCTTCTCCATTTTCATGTATATTACATTTTATCTTCTCCGCACTATATATTTTTTGTTCTTCATTGCACATTTAGTTTTCTATGTGTTTTTCAGATCTGAATTTCATATCATTCAGTCTAATCTAGACTCCTTTCCTTTTGCAGAATAATTTTTCATAACTTCTCAAACTTAAGTTCTTGAATATCCCCAAGAAAATGCAATGGCTCAAAAATTTAATCAAAAGAGAGAAGCAAGCTTTGCAACACCAAAGAAACCATACCTTCATCATCTACTAGCTTCTCAATAGCATAAAATTGATCATTAAGATCCTTTAATTGCAATAGATATTTAGAGACAGATCCTCCTTCTTGCAACTTAGTGGAAAACCAAATATTTTTCAAATGAAATGTCTACCTGAGTTTTGATGCTTAATACTTGTTTTTAATAATTGTCCATAATACAAATGCTATAGTGTAATTTCTTACTTATGGGACTAATTTGTTTGTGACCGAAAATTTGAGAAGTAATAAATCGTCTTTATGTTATTTATCATAGTCTTTAGGATCATTTTCTAGACTACGTTATGTATCTAAGATGATTTGATCAAAATATTTGAACTCACTAATGGTCCTTATCTTATGAATCCATAAACTATAATTATTTTCAGTGAAATTTTCAAACTTTGGAAATAATAAATGATGTAAACTAGCCATTCTTAACATATAACCAAATTAATGATATCCACATAAATGATTTAATTTGAAGACTACAACTTAATAAGGCTTATATAACCTCCATGATATGGTTTTCCTTCATAGCTAGATAGAATATATTAATGGCAAGAAATGAATCTTCCTTTGCTTCACAAATTTCAAGCACAGTCTTGTTTGGGATATTTATTTCCACCCATAATAATTCTCATTCATTTACTAGTCCTTCCCATTGTAGGGTTTATTCCTAAGTATATAAATGTTATTGCAAATCCCCAAACACAAACATATACTAATGGGATTTGTAGCCACAAGTTCTATTGAGGGACGAACAAAAAATTGTCTTTCTAAGAAGCTATAGAATCAAATTTTAATTTCACTCAAACGGAATAACAATGAAGATAGTAGATGTCATTCAACTGAAAGAGAATAATGAGAAGGTGTGAAGAAACAATCCACCCTATAAATAGATAATATTGTTCATAAAGAAGAATAGTCTATCACAAGTGAAAAATTCTATGCAAACATATAATTATAACCTCAAAATAGGCATCAACCAATAGAGACAACAGAATAAATTCCTAGCTCTACATAACCTTAATAAGATATAGGAGAACCATTTTTTCTCCTCAAACTCACCACATGACTAGGATTGATTGTATCAATCTCCACAATACTTGTGTTGTTGAAAACTTGTAATATTCACTATGAAATCCATGTTCTCTATTCAAACTTATTGGGGTCAAATCATGCAAATATTAAGCGATTATCTCATCTAATATTAGGTTGGTTATTTTATCCATGAAGCCACTGTCAAGAAGGAGTTGGCTAAGCAAGGAACCATTATCTAGCATGAGCACACTACACAACATCTCCTTCACTTGGACAATAGCATCATCATTGAATGTATTTCTCTAATACCATATGAAATTAAACAACATAGAAATTGCATTAACCAAATCACAAATTATAGTCCATTGGATTCAATATCTAGCCAAATGAAACCTCATCACAAACTAGATTTTTCATATTTCAAGTAGATAACAACTACAACCTAATATATTGGACACAACAAGAATTTTTTGGTATCATTATTGAGCCTCTTATCTTAATAATCTAAGATCACTTTTTCCTCCATGGCATCACTGATGACTTCGTGAAACTTTGAGTGGGTTTCTTATATTTGGATCTTGAATGTTGGTAATGGTGGAAATGGCATAAGAAAACACATCAGGTTTATATTACTTGGGTACAATTTGTCTTATACTTATGTATACTTTTTGAAAGAGACACTCATTATTTTGGATGATTGGATAAGCATAAACAATATATCATAATCAAAAGTCTCATCTCCTCTTTTGAGCAGCTATCCATCTACACTGATGGCATGTTTGATATTTTTTTCAAGGAATTCTCTATCGGTGGTTTGAAAGAAGAGATACATGCACGATTGTTAATGGTTCATCCTATTACTTGGTTAGAATACTCTTAAAGATATAGGGAACCCCAATGGGTAGTAAATTCTAAAATAAAAAAAGAATCCATTTATTCCCCATCCCAATATCCCCCCCACCAATCCCTCTGATTCCTCTCCACCTCTCAAGATCCACAAAGTAAATCGATCCAAAATTGTTGAACACCAACTTAAAGGTATATGCCACAACAATGATGAGAAATATTTCCGAGGGCATAAATCTAAGGAACAAAAACTCTTTATGGACATTTCGATGGACAATTATGATGATGGAGATAAAATTGTACCAATTGAGGCCTTTCATCTATCCATTAAATAAATTCCCTTGTCTAATCCCCAGGATGTTAAACCATATATCTCCCTACATGCCTTGACTAGTATTTCTACTCTCCAAACCCTCAAATTGATTATCTACATCAAACATTGCAAAGTCATTGTCTTAATTGACAGTAGTAAGACTCATAACTCCATTCATTGTTGTGTATCCCAAGAAACCCACTACTACATCCATGTTGTGAATAACTTCCAAATCATGATTGCTAATGGAGGTTCTATGAAATGTGGTGATAATTGTGGAAATGTAAGGCGTTAAATGGGTGTTTTTTCCCTAAAACCCAACATGTTTTCTATTCAAATGGGTGGTTGTGACATTGTCCTGGGTTTAGAATGGTTACAAACATTAATCCCCATCACCATGGATTTCCATGAGTTATACATGATTTTCCATGAAGTGGATCTTAACTAAACTTTTAAAGGAATTATAGTTGTCTCTCCCAAGATCATCAACTCCCACCATGTCGAGTAAAATATATGTTATCTATTTCGACATTAAATTGTCAACCCAGGGCTCGTAAGATTCGAGGTGTCGGCACTGTATATGCAGGTCTAGAGCTCTAATCTAGCCTAGCCTAATATAATGTCGATAAACTCAAATAATGAAGAACTGTAAGAAATTCTAGAATTATGAACTATTTACCCTAAGCAACTTCAAACAAGGAATTGATGGACTATTTCTAAATAAGTAAATAACAATCTATTCTTAAAGCTAGTTAATCTATTCAATTTCTTTTTGAATAAGCAAATAACAATTCAATAAGCAGGTAAGAAACTAATATATCTATCTCTAAATGAACTCTCATCTACCTAACTAAACACAAGAAAAGAAAGAACTCACATCCCGATGGCATCTAACTACTAATGACAATTCCAGTAAACATCAATCATTCACTCTATCACATAACTGATGGAAAGTATTCTATTAAAATCACTAATTTAAGCAAAGATATAAACTTATAAACTCATAATTTAATTCTTAATTAAAAATATTAATTCAAATTCATATTTAGAATGATAATAAAAAACAACACTTTGTGCAAACCTATAACTCTTGACTATTGCTAACTAGAAATTATAATTCGAACTCCGAACTAAGATTTCATTAAAAATCATAATCTAAGTAAACTAAACTTTCACTAAAAATCACACTCAACATTAACCAAAATTCTATTGAGAACTACAACTCAAAATCCATTTATATTCTACCATGCTAATGCTAAAAACAGAATTGGCAAATGAAGCAAACCTACAAGAAAGATTTGGACTCATAACCTAAAAAATAAACACTATATAAACTAATACTCTGTTAATATAAACATTGCTTAAACTACAACAACTAATATATCCAAACTACACATAAACCTATCTAAATTAAGATTCTATCAAAATTACCAAAGCAATCAATCTATCCAATGCTGCAAATAAATTTGTCTATGTTAGTACTCTGCAGAGTCACTCATAACTAAGAAAGAGGACACATAACAATTCAATTAAATAGCTTCTTCAACCTGCAACAAACCACATTCATTAGCATTAACTCAGAAAACAATATGCAATTAAAAGAAGGAGGAATTAGATACACGATTATGCAACTAAAATAAACACACAACAAGCAATCGAAATTGGGAATTTGACACAATAAAAAATGAATTTAAAAACTAAGAAAGGAAAATGAACAATTATAAATCTACACTAATGAGAACAATCACCCAGACCACTCGTAGGCCCCCCAGGAGGTCGAGGCAACTCCTCAAAACGAAATTGCGATGAGAGAATCAACATGGCACTATCATTCATTAAAAAATGCATTCTAATCATAAGTTTATAGAGAAGTCTTAATTACATAATACAAATGTCTTCTTAAAATTCTTCCCCTTGGTCTTTCCACTACTGGTGGTATTTATAGGCGAATTATAGCTTGAGAGGTTGACCAATGGAAGGGTTGACCTCCTCTACAGATAGCAAATTCATTAAATGAGCTTCTAACAGCTTTGGCTTCTAGAAAATGAATGAGCCACTTAGTGATTAACATAACTGCCTAATCTGAGATGTCAAGAGCTCAGTAGTTGAAGGCCATGAGGGTGAAAAAAACCCATGTTGTTGATTCACCTGGCATAGGCCGTCGATATAACAACTGCCAACTCGCCCATGTTTGTAGTGTTGGATGCAGTGTCGGACATAGTGTCGGATGGAGTACTGAACACAGTGATGGATGGAGTACTGGATGAGCTACCGGATGCAAATTTGCATTGTTAATTAGTCATGTTGTATATCCACGATGAATTGATACAAAATACTTTGAAAACATCTTTGAAATGGTTATTAATACATATAATACTAGTACAAAAAGGATTTAATCATATTCATAAAAAAACCAAATTACGAGCCCAGCATTACCCCCACACCTAAGAATTTGCAGGTCCCACTGCAAACAAAAATGAATCACCCAACATGACTAGACTTGCGAAGGAGGGGGTGGATTATTTTTAGAAGCTTATCCCTCTTGCCCGAGGGATTTTCTCTTGGTCCTTTTGTGATGTTTCAATTGCATCCGGAGGCTATTATTGGTGGTAGTCATATCATCAACCAAATGATGTAGACAATTCATCTTGGCTTGTAGGTCAACATCATCATGATGTAAATGATGATTGAGTGTTTCATCCTCTTTAAGTTTGAACTAGAGGGTTTGGATTTTTTGGAGGTTGTCGGAGACATGTGAGGAATCCTTGAGATGTATATTATACCCTGTATCCTTTAAACCATGCAAAACAACAATTTTACCTCTGTAAAATTAGTTCCAAAAGTGACTTCCTAGAAGCGCAACAATTCTACCCTAGTGAACTTGTGAAAAATAGGTATCAAAGTGACACATGTAAATCCAAGAAAGTAACTCTTGTGTAAAAAATGAGAGAGGTTTTTACTTTTGAATATATCCTTGATAAAAACCTCTCTTGGTTTTCAAAACTTCACTTCCAGTTGTTAGGAAAACATGACTAAAACAGGAAAAACAGAGTGTTTTTTTTTTTTTTTAAATAGGCATCTAAGAGAATTGAATATATCCCAAACCATAACATATATTCAAAAACAGAGAGAGGTTATTGTTTTTGGTTATTTTATTAACAAAAACCTCCTCGATGTTTCAAAAATAATTTCCCATTTTTTCATAATCCAAGCTTGAAGTTGGTTACTCAAAAATTACAGAAGCACAATGTGCTCTCAGTAGAAACGCAATGTGGTCTTTGAGAGGGTTTTTGGGCTGAAATTTGTATAGTTAGAAATTTTATGATGTCTTCTACAGAATGGAACCATCAATCATTGCAAACACCTTCTCCAAACCTTTGAAAAACTGACTTGAAGTCAAGTTGTCCAAAAGTGCAAGAACCCTCATATAACGATTGTATTTGGGGAATTTCTCTCAAATAATAACACCTGTGCATAAAATGAAGGAGGTTTTTGTTTCTTGGTATAGATTATTAACAAAAACCTCTTTCACTTTTGTCAAATTCATCTTCCTTATTTCAGAAACCAATTTTGAAGTAGAACTTTGACCAAGACAATCATTTGAAAATTTATGACAAGGAATGATGACATGACAATGATGAAAATTTATGACCTTGGATGAGTGGAGGGAGTAGTAATGACACCTAGACACACCAATGACCATTTTACAACCAAGATATGTCAAATTTTATTTGATAATTTTATATGAAAATATAACAATTTGACCTAATGACCCTATCAATCACATGAAAGGGTAAATTTGATTACTGGTGGCTGATAGAACTGACAGATACTAACAAAAGGATTGTACTAGTAGGAATGGTGAACATGATAATTTTTTATTTCCTTATCATCGATTTGTAACAATTCAAACAATTGTTCCTCTTTTCATAAGCTTGTAATGCAGATGGCAGTGAGTATTTAGCAGTTGTTATCGCTATGTATTTGTCACAAAGAGTAGTTAAGTATAAGCAGTCTTCTATTGCATAAACATAAAAATGCACAACAAGATTATAACACACACAGTGATGTCAGCAGTATAGAATTTAGCATACCAATACAAACAACTACTGATATAATAGCCTAAGACATTGTAAAAAGACAATATGACAGAATTTTGACAGAAATCCAACTTCCTCTTCTCATGGGTTTGCTATACAAATGGGTAGTGCTTAACGTTTTTTTTTAGCTCAGGAAACTCCCCCCAGACCAAATAAACGGCATTTCCTCTTGCCATGAATTAATTGGAACCAACCTTTCATTCATTTGAAAATTTTGTATTGTCAAAAAGAGTCGATAGACAATCTTCAAGAAAATTAAGCCAACATTATTATTAAGAAAAAAAAAGACTAGAACTTAGAAAAAAGAAGTATTAATGTTATGTTATGGGAGTGACCAAAACGACACCACACTAATTCATATTTCTTAATACATACAGTTTCGTCATTTTATGCTCATGAAGACCATATAAGTTGTGACAGGGGATTTTCCTCATGTCCCTGGATAGAAAATATGAGGGTATAGATGATCTATAAAACCCATAGGAAACCAGTAATCCTTGCTTACTTTCTCAAAGGCTTATTGTCATTCAAGTAATATGGATAAATTTTTCATTTGAGTTCATTAGACTCCTTAACTTATGGGTCCCACTTCTAGGATAGTGACATCCTAGGTATAGTATGAATTAGATGACAAGGTCTTAAGATCATCTTACAACCATTCTCAAATGGCAATTAAATGAGATTTATTTATCCCTTTTGTTCAACCATGCATGATTCTTATTAAGTATCTACAAAAGTGTATCGTTCATACGGACAAATATATATTAGGCATAGTAAGAGATATCAAAGTTAGAACCCATTGCTAGCAAGCCTGTTGTAACGAACCGCCTCGTTACGACAACAGCTCTGAGAACATGGGAATTTTTTTTTTTTTGTTTAAGGTGTGTGTGCGTGTGGAAGTAACAAACACACTTGACTCTATGTCTCCAATCGATAACCAACAAGACGCAACCATGAGGTTCAACACAGGAAGACTGACGGCACACAACGAGTAACTGCAACAAAATACGACCCTATGCATAAGACGCACAACACAAACATTAAGACATACTGGGGTTGCACAGTAAGAACACAGAGGGAGGAGTCCATGGTGTTAGGGTTACTATTTTTGCACAGGAAAGCAGGGCGTTTAGTCTTATGTCTTCTCGAAAGAAGATTAGGCAGGCTCCTGGCCGACTGCTCAGGCAGAAACTAGTAATCTCCGTCAGGTGTGTCGCAAGAGTGGAAACCTTGCCTTTAAAGGGCCCGAGACTCTTGATACGACACGGGATTCCTTACACAGTAAATTCACTCACACAGACATATATACTAGGGCGACAATAGGGTTCTATGTCCCGCCCGACACAACCGACCAACCAACCAACTGAATACTATCAGGTACAACATAAACAAGGGGGACGACGATGTCCTTTCACGAAAGGCGCACGACAAGAAGGGCTCCAACAACGAACACCCAAGTTTAACGGTGTTTAAGCGAACTACCACATATGTTTTATCAAGAACAATAGTTTATACTAGAATTACAATAAGGTAACCATAGCATTATGTTTACTAATGATAATAACATTGCAATAAGGATAAGGATCATACATTTCAACGGTATCAACTCTAACTTTGCAATTATTATATGGCAARAACAAACCATTACTCATTTCCACACAATCTATTGCAAGTACATAAATTATAAACAATTGTTCAATGGCATTCCTTTACGTATTACATCATCATCGCCTTTACACCTTACATTAAAAATTCCAGTCTCCGAACATACAAATTTCCGAATCCAATTTCATATTCATAACATTATAGTGTATGTAACCCTTTCACCCAGAGGCAACACCCTTACCCTTGGTCACATCAAAAACTACTTCATATTTATAGCTAACATCATAATTGAACATAACAATATAACAAAGGTGACAAATTGTAACAATAACCCTATTAAAATGATAATGATAAAAATACCCAACATCATGTCACATATAAGATAACCTCATATATATAAGTAACCTCCTATTAAAATAACAATATGACATCATATTTAAAGGTTTACAACACCACCTCAT
>JZKD02S1672849.1:1470544-1480974 GCA_000966675.3 Picea glauca | reverse complement strand
CACTTAATTTAACTCCCTCATTACTTTACCCCCTTTAATTTTAAGAAGACTTTAACTAACACTTAGGAGGGTTTTCGTTTACGTCCTTAAGTTTATTTTTGGAGGGTCTTCTCTTTTAGGCTAGTCAAAATTTTATCTTAGAGGTGTTTTAAATTTAGGTTCAGATTTGAACTGGGCGACAATTCATTAGGGGGGGTCGTTTTAAGAATTTTATCTGGCATTAAGGTCTTAGGGTCGTCTAGGTTGTCTCAACATCATCCTCAATGCGACGTTCCCTTCAGGACGCACTACGTGCTCCAAGGGTGCCACTCGCCTCGTTTGCTTCTGTTGCGCAACATGCCCTTCAGAACGCACCACGTGCTCCAAGGGTGCCACTCGCCGACTTGTATTTCTTTGCGCGACGTGCCCTTCAGGATGCACCACGTGCTCCAAGGGTGCCACTCGCTGACTTGACGAATTGGTAGACATCTATAACCCCTGGAGTCAACAGTCCTCCAGGTGAACTTGTGGGAGACTAAGGGCTCTAAGGAATAAGGCCCCCGCCTTATTGCGCGCCCCTTAGAATCATCGTGAGCTACTGTTGCAGTCTGCCCTCACGGCATCGTGGATCCTCTTGAACTAGGTAATCGTTAACCTACAGTTCGAGCTACGACGGGAGTGCTAGTAGGTTGTGGCAAGGTTGTTGTCCACACCTCTCCCTCATCCTCTCTGGAAATCATGTGTGTGGCCCCTTTACTCCATATATGAGTCTGGTCGGAAAGATATCGTCAGCCTGCATCATCAACCATCGTGTCAGAATGTCAACAACATATCATAAAATCAATACCATATCATCAAAACAAAGCAATATCACCATAGCAAATCAACCCAAATAGCACACTCCCTGACTCAATCCGGAGTCCAAGGGAGTTCCACCGATGCCCCTGCATCCTCAAGGTCTGAAACCCTACACACTCAAGGAACTGAGTCAGCAGCACCTGTCTACATCAAAGTAGTAAAAACATCCTGTCATCTAACTTAACGCGTCATAATGAAGGAAAAAAGTTTTATCATCATAAAAATCCAGATCACTTGCGAGAAAGTGTCCTCAAAGAATAAGTTTTGTAAGTGCGCCAGAGCGGGATGTTACACCTGTTCAATACTTTGATGGGGTAACTCTGATATCTAAGAAATATCCTCTCTAGGAAGAATGCCCCATTTCCAGTGATCCCGTTCAGTACCCTGATGGGTTTTCCTAGTCATACCATAGCTCGGTACCCACTGCCTGCAGACATGTTCAGTATCCTGGCAGGTTAGCCTCTTACACCCTTTTACAATAAAGATCGGTCCACCATCTTTTAAGATTTTTTGTATAAAGAATTATGTTTGCAAAAAGATGGGGAGGCATCTCTGAAATTTATTTTATGAAACGGGATGGTATATGGGTTATAGGACACTCTATAAATTGCCCATAAAAGATTGTTCGTATGAAAAATAGACGTATGCAGTTATATTAGTCCAAAGACATGTCATTGTCAAACTTAATTAATGTGTAGTGGATGAGGCCATAAGAGAATGAATTAAATGTGTCTCTAGTCCCTAAGTCTATCCTCTTCATATAAGATTATAGTAGTGTTCCCTCATAAGTAGAAGTTGCATTCACTCTCCTACTACTATTTGATAAGGATGCTTGAATTACAAGCTTTGATATGAAACTAGGATGTACAAGTTACCTATAGGTATTACTATGTAGATCTTTTAAATTTTAAGTAAATCCCCATAATGTATTAAAGTTTGGTCTTCAGGCTACTGTTTATAGTGAGTAGTCTGGATTATGTATGGTACAAGAAAACAATACTATCTTTATATTAGCTCCTTTATTAAAAATAAAATACAAAGTGGGGCTATAGCAAACTTTAAGCTGAACTAACAACATACAACCTTTATTCATTATCCTAACCTACCTAAAAAGAAAGGAAAATATTTAGTCAAGTGTAAGAAATTTTTCAATGTAACCATGTGCGCAGTAAGATAAGAAGCATGCCCATATCCGCATATCCATAAGAAGCATACCCATATCCACATATGGAATATTTACCGTGGGTATTACCTAGATATGAAGAACCAACCAACCTACTTGTTTTGGCATTAGAAGGTGTTGAAGAAGAGAATGGTATTGTGGCCTGATGACCTATTGAAACCAAATTTCAATGTAGTCTTGATGTTCATCAACAGTAATTTCTATTCTCTCTTTCATCATGCTATGCAAATCCTCTTCTTCTAGATGATTTATTTCTGAAGTACATAGAGGATTTGTTGAGATGGATGTTGAGAACCCCTCAATCTCAAGTCTTAGTGATTTCTCTCCACTAGATGTAATCCATAATTTTTCATCTTCCTTCACAGTTTGGAAAGGAAAATCATTTTGTAGCTCATAGGACCTTGATTCTTCTAATATTTCTGGAGAGGTAGATAAATTTTGGTTGTTGCCAAAACATGTTCTTCCTAAAAAGAAGAAATCCCAGCTGCTACTAGGATTTGAGAAATTTCTTCCAAGGTTATCACCTTTGCATTCATTTTGTCGGTTGATGGTTCCTGACACACCTATGAGTTAATGTATGGGGTTCTTACAACACCCAAAATATTATTATTATAGATTTTTTTAAGTTTTTAATCACAACTAGCTAAAATATGAAAGACATATTTAAAGCAGATTTGTGCAAATCAAACACACCACGCTTGCATAAAATAAATCACACTTACAGGAAAGAAATCAAAGAATAAAATAAAATATGATTCCAAGAATGAAATCAAACTCACATGTGTATGAAAATAAACACACTGGAAGGAAAAACAAACACAGTTTGCCAAAGGGAGGCACACTTGCATGAAAAAAATAAAACTTGCATAAAAGAAATAAAAGAAAAAAAAAACTCTTGCAGTAAAATAAGCACATTGACAGAAAAACTAAATTGCACGAAATTAAACACACTTTGTAGGAAATAAAGAATGCTTGTAGAAAAGTAAATTGCAGGAAAGTAAGCACACTATGCGGGAAAGAAAGCACGCTTGCAGGAAAGTAAATTGTGAGAAAGTAAGTACCCTATGTAGGAAATAAAGAATGCTTGCAGGAAAGTAAATTGTGTGAAAGTAAGAACACTATGCAGGAAATAAAGCATGCTTGTGGGAAAGTAAATTGCAGGAAAGTAAACAAACTGTAAAAATAAATAAACACTCTTGTAGAAAGGGAACAACAAGGCTTTGGAGCAACCCATTAAAATGGATGTGCAGGTTCTTACCTCTTGTCTTAAAGTTTCTCCTCCCCCTTTTTATTTAATTAAAGGAAACCTACCTACCTAAACTCTAATCTCTTTTATCACCTTCCCGGCAACAACGCCAAAAATGTCGAGTAAAATATATGTTATCTATTTCGACATTAAATTGACAACCCGGGGCTCGTAAGCTTCGAGGTGCCAACACTGTATATGTAGCTCTAGAGATCTAATCTATCCTAGCCTAATATAATTCCGATAAACTCAAATAATGAATAACTCTAAGAAATTCTAGAATTATGAACTATTTACCCTAAGCAATTTCAAACAAGGAATTGATGGACTATTTCTAAATAAGAAAATAACAATCTATTCTTAAAGCTAGTTAATCTATTCAAATTCTTTTTGAATAAGCAAACAACAAGTAAATAAGCAAGTAAGCAACTAATCTATCTATCTTTGAATTAACACTCATTTACCTAACTAAAAACAAGAAAAGCAAGAACTCACATCCCGATGGCATCTAACTACTAATGAAAATTCATGTAAACATCAATCATTCACTCTATCACATAAATGTTGGAAAGTATTCTATTAAAATAACTAATTTAAGCAAAGTTGTAAACTCATAATTTAATTCTTAATTCAAAATCTTAATTCAAATTCATATTTAGAATGACAATAGAAAACAACACTTTGTGCAAACCTATAACTCTTGACTATTGCTAACTAGAAATTATAACTCGAATTCATATCTAAGATTTCATTAAAAATCATAATCTAAGTAAACTAAACTATCACTAAAAATCACACTCAACATTAACCAAAATGCTATTGAGAACTACAACTCAAAATCCATTTCTATTCTACCATTGGCAAATGAAGCAAACCTACAAGAAATATTTGGACTCATAACCTGAAAAATAAACACTATCTAAACTAACACTCTGTTAATATAAACACTTCCTAAACTACAACAACTAATCTATCCAAACTACACATAAACCTATCTAAATTAAGATTCTATCAAAATTACGAGAAGCAATCAATCTATCCAATATTGCAAATAAATCTGTCTAATTTAGTACTTTGCAAAGTCACTCATAACTAAGAAAGAGGAGACATAACAATTCAATTAAATAGCTTCTTCAACCTGCAACAAACCACATTCATTAGCATTAACTAAGAAAACAATCGGCAATTAAAAGAAGGAGGAATTAGATACACAATTCTGCAAATAAAAAAAACACACAACAAGCAATTGAAATTGGGAATTTAACACAATAAAAAACGATTTTGAAAACTAAGAAAGGAAACTGAACAATTATAAATCTACACTAATGAGAACAATCACCTAGACTACTGGTGGGCCCCCCAGGAGGTCGAGGAAACTCCTCAACACGAAATTGCAATCATAGAATCAACATGGCACTGCCATTCATTAAAAAACATAGTCTAACCATAAGTTTATAGAGATGTCTCAATTACACAATAAAAATGTCTTCTTAAAATTCTTCCCCTTGGTATTTCCACTACTGGTGGTATTTATAGGTGACTTACAACTCGAGAGGTCGACCACTGGAAGGGTCAACCTCCTCTAAAAATAGCAAATTCATTAAATGAGCTGCTAACAGCTTTGGCTTCTAGAAACTGAATGAGCCACTCAGTGATTAGCATAACTGCCTAATCTGAGATGTCAAGAGCTCAATAGCTGGAGGCCATGAGGGTGAATAAAACCCATGTTGTTGATTTTCCCATCATAGGCCACCGATATAACAACCACCAACTCGCCCACATTTTTAGTGCTAGATGCAGTGTCGGACGCAGTGTCGGATGGAGTGCCAAACATAGTGCCAGATGGGGTACCGGACAAGCTACTGGATGGAAATTTGCATTGTGGATTCCTCTTGTTGTAGATCCACTATGAATTGATACAAAATTATTTGAAAACATCTTCAAAATGGTTATTAATACATATAATACTGGCACAAAAAGGATTTAATGATCATCATAAAACAACCAAATTACGAGCCCAACACACCATATAGAAAATCTTCTTAAAAATGGGCATTTAGGCATTGTGGTTTAATTCCATGCCATTCAATCATTTGAGACACCTTCTCAACCAATTCACATAGACATGCAATTATTCTTAGCCAGACACCAATCCCTCTTTGAATCTCCCCAAGGACTACCACCCTCCTAAGGTGAGCATTGTTGAATTTTCAATGCATTAGGTTAAGCATAAAGTTTATTCCATTTTATCATTTAACCATAACCATAAATATTGCATCAACCAAGATCACAAGAAGAAGCACCATGCACAAGAACAAAAAATGTATCCTGGGAAACCCTTCTCAACAAGGGAAGAAAACCAAGCCAAATCCTTTTTTATATTCTTCAAGAGAAAGACCTTCACCACCAAGAAAGACCTAGAATACAAGAGGGTGCTCAAACCCTAGAACTCTAGCGCCCAAGAGAGGTGTGCACCTTTTCCCAAAGATGTGTACTTGCTGAAATTTCCAAACTCACAAGAAATATATGATTCCACAATGGGGAATTTACCTTTACTTATATTAGACTTGTCATATCAACTGAAGTGTCTATTGGCTCAACAGGGCCGACCTCTTCTAAGTCATATTATAATTATAATTATAATTATAATAATTATTATTATAATTATTATTATTATTATTATTATTATTATTATTATTATTATTATTATTATTATTATTATTATTATTATTATTATTAGCCATATTAATTATCTTCTACATTTATTATTACTCATATTAAGGTGGGGCCGACCTGTACCCTTTACATAACAATTAGGTTTACAGGCATGTCTGACTTTTGAACAATATATAGCAAAGGATCTGATACACCCACTAGTTCTCATCCACTAGGGGCACATCCATAGGTATGTCATATCTCTGGTTCACTACAATACACTGAGTAACTATATCTTCACACGTTCACCTATGCTCGTCCACATGCACATCCACTCTACATATCTTCTTTCTCACTTCCTCACACAGGAGAATCATTTGGAGTCTTCTCATCAACTCTGCTACTCAGAGGAGGCTAATACATCATCTTCATTTATGTTCACATGGCGATGCACCCAACACTTTGGGATTTTACACATTCACCTTGTGCTCAGCCACAAGCACGTCTAACTCAACAGATTTCCTTTCCCACTAGATAATCATCTTGAGTTCTTCTCACTCTCTGAATGGAGGCAGCCAACTCTACATTCCTAGATCTGTCTCAGGTAGGAACTACATACCCTTCTTAGGGGCTTTCTCTCAGGTTTGTAAGATGAGAGAAAGACTCACATAGCTTCAATGATCCACACCTCACAGGTTTTTAAGATGGAGAATGTCTCACATAGCTTCATTCATCAACATCCCTCTCAGTTAGGGAGGCATTCTTCATCATGCCAAGTCTCATATGAATGTACTCTGAATTTTGTTTTTGCCTGGATTCATCAATACTCCCTCTTAACTGGGAGGGCATTTTTCACCAAGTTAGTCTGGTAAAGATATATGTAATATTCTCATGTGTAGGAAGGTACTGCATGTATACGATTTTCCTCTGCATCTTATCTCTGATATAAGGATGTTTCATCTCATCATGTTTCTATCCATCAGGAAACATTAGGTTCTCAAGGATATTTTATACACGGCTCTTGGTTATCATCATAGGATCCATCTCATGATCAATTAGATCTATCAAAATCTTGTGAGGCCATACTGGTTCGCACACTCAATGGTACATACTTTGCTTATGTGGTATTCAAGGCCATGGAGATTTTGTTTCTTGCTATATCAGGAAACCATGACAAACTTCATGGTATAATATCAACCGAATGTTCTTTCCGGTCCATTGTACTTTCTTCTCAATATGAATCAACATATCCTGCAAACTCAGGTTCACACTGGAGGCATATCTCAGTCTATATCCAACTGTGCCTTGTATACATCTCAATACATTTGTTGTCTAGTGAGACTGTCTCAAATCTCAGTTGACTCATGAAATGACTAATAACACTCACTGCATGGCATGAATCAAGTCTGGTGTTAACCAGATACATCAATGATCCAATTAGCTATGGATCAATCTCATCTGAATCATCATCAATCTTTTTCTTTAAATCCATCACGATGGATTTTTTCATTCTTGTCATACTTAACTCCTTTAATATTTTCATTGTATATTTTCCTTGACTCAGGAAAATCTCATCGATCATCCGTCATACTTATTGTCCCAATAAGTAGTGCATCATACTTAGGCTCTTCATCTTGAATTTAGAAAACAAGGATTACATGTATCCAACAATAAGGCTTTCTAAATAAGTCATCAAAATCAGGCTCTCATCACCATCACCGTAATAATATAGGTTTGGATCAAAAACTTTCTTGATGAAATCCAAACTCATCAAGAATCTATCTATCTGATATAGTTTCCAACTCAATGATGGTAGTATGGATGGAAGTGTATTGGGTTTATTGGATCAAGTGTCTCATCATAGACTACTCCCTTTGTTTGTGAGAAAACTTTGGCTATAGATCTCGTTTTGTATTTCTTGACACTTCCATCAACTGCATGCTTGATATTATAGATTCACTTGGAAGTTACCACAAACTTCCCTTTTGGTCCTTGAATAATATCTTATACATCATTCTTTAATATATACTAGTATTCTTCTGTTATGGCATCATGCCATACCTGTTCTTTTGCTGCTTCTCTAAGACAAGGAGTCTTAGCATTAATGAAGTGTCTCATGACTGAATGACAGCTTGAAAATATATTTTTATTTCTCGAGATGTGCCTTAAGAGGCTTGTATGTTTCTCTACCTCTTGCAGAGTGATCCTAGGTAGGGATTGTTTGCCCTATTGCAATATCTCTGAACATATCAACTGGAGTAATGTTTGTCTCCCTATGAATTATTGAAGGGGGAGAAGGTATTTGTTTTACTGTCAATCTCCATCTGAGATTTTTTGGATCTTTGAAAGGATTTCTCTTTTACAGGGACAATGTTTCTTCTTTTTCTTGTACAATGAACAAATTAAATATGGTTTGGACTCCCATACCAACGATAATGGTCCAAATATTTGAGAGCTCTCGTACTAGGAATATTGTCCTTCATTTATTTGAAAAATGCAATAAACTATAAAATTAGAGATCAATTGATTTACCTAGTTGTAGTCATGTCCTTTTAGAGGAATTACTTATCTTCTCTCTTCTCTTCACTCTTTTGAGATGGATCTGGATCAATGTCAGTGGTGGAAGCATATTGTCTTCCCTTCTTCGAGGTTGGACAGTTTCTTGCAATGTGTCCATACTTGTCACATCTGAAGCACTAAATTTCATAAACATCTCTTCTTTGATAACCTGGATTGGATGAATACTTTTCACCTTTAAATGTTTGCGTGCAATTTCTTTTGAATTTTCCTCCCTTCTTTGTATGAAGTGAAAGAGCATGATTTTCTTCTGAGGAATCTTCCAGTCCTCTATTTCTAAGTCTAAGTTCTTATTGAGTGAAATATGTCCATAAATTCTCAAAGGTTGGTAGAGCTTCTCTTTGAATGATGCTCTAAATGAAAGGCTCCCATGATTTTGGAAGATTTTGGAGAGTGGCTAAGACAAGTTCTTTATCAGACATGATTTCCATAATGGTCTCTAGTTGTTTTTTAATATCTGATAACTTCATAAAGAAGAGTACAATTGTGTCATCCTTCATCATCTTGGTACTTTGAAGTTGTCTCTTTAAGATAAGAGCTCTGAGAGTGTTGTCACTTTCAAACATTCCTTTTAAATTTGTATACATATCATAGGTTGTCTTCCGATTGGAAATACGGGGCAAGAGGTGATCTCTTACTGAGTAGATGATTATTTTTCTTGCTTTGACATCTTCTTCTTTTCTTATCTTCTTCTCTATATCTGTAGTTGTGTCTAGTAGATTTTTGGTTGTTACATCCAAGAGGTCTTCTTCTTTAAGGGTGACTAGAATCTTTGATTTATAGGGGTTGAAGTTGCTTGCTCCATCAAGCCTATCTTCTACTAAAGTTATGTTCTCCATTTGATTTTTTTCTTCGAATACTTGTCGACTGGATTTTGAAAACCTAATGATTAGGTTGAATTAGCAACCTTGGATTATTTTGGACTTATGACTGCCAACAATCAATTTGGTAGTATCGCAGAGATGCTTGTTTATTCAAGAAAATGTTTCTTCAGAAAACAAGAATTAATATTCTGTAGGAATTTTCAGCACCCTAGAATCCATAGGTCCAAAAATCAAAATTTCTTGAAATTTTGTTTTGGGAGTTTATGGACATGCACTGGAAGAGGCCATAATCTTATATGCCAAAATTTTCCTCAGTGTCCAAGTATTAAGGGATAAATCACCACTAAAAAGGAGGTCGTACGAAATGTTTTGGAAACCCTAGGAAGGTCATATGATTCTACAGAAGAGGAGGGATGACTGGTAAAAGCTTGTAGCTTGTGCAATGGATTCTTCAAGACCTATATTAAGCATGAAGTTTATTCCATTTTATAATTTAACCATAACCATAAATGTTGTAGCAACCAAGATCACAAGAAGAAGCACCATGCACAAGAACACATAATGTATCCTAGGAAACCCTTCTCAACAAGGGAAGAAAACCCAACGAAATCCTTTGCTATATTATTCAAGAGAAAGACCTTCACCACCAAGAAAGACCTAGCACACAACAGGGTCCTCAAAGCCGGACACCTCGTTCCTTGAAATCACAAGTCCTGAGCCGCGAGGAGTACAAGCTCGGCTTTAATTTTCGTCCAAGGCAAGATTAGCGTAAGACCTTCAACCCTTGATTATGACATCCTCGGGGTTTCACGCTTCGGCATTTCTCGACCCTAAATTTGCGTTTTCACTACCCCGAGAGACGAGAATGCGATAGTTTTTTAATAACCACGGTTGAGAACCGAGAGTAAAACAACTAATTATAGTCAAACTTGGTTCTCAGCACATCGCCTCTGAGCTTTCCCTTTCGTAAGGTTAAAAGATCCGAGGCTCCGACCCGCGAGGTCGTGACATGATCTTATTAAGCCTTGATCATCACTGCATCGCAAATTCGTGACTCGGCGGATCATTCTCCTAAAAACTTATCCTCGAATTCCCGATTCACGATCCA
>JZKD02S1672849.1:1456061-1470534 GCA_000966675.3 Picea glauca | reverse complement strand
ACAGATAATAGTTACTTTTGAATTTGTACCTAAAAGTTTACAGTCGTCTCGAATAAAATGTAATATGAACAAAACTTACTTCTCTTAGTATTTTTGAAGCTGTTAAAAAAAAAAACTTAAAGTGATGAAAAACTTAAAGTGATGTTCTAGAAGTGGGTTTTTTTTTTTAAAAAACTATTTATATTTACTAATATAAACATTTTTTTTTTTTTTAAACATTCTCATTATATTAGTAAATAATTTATATTAGTAAATATAAATTATGTTAATATAATAAATCCTTGGTAAAACTCAAAAGTAACCAAATGTTATAAAATATCCAACGAATGGACTTTTCTCTCAGTGTTAATAGATGTGAGTGAAAGTTGTGTTAATATAATAAAATGATGGAGAAGAACATCGGAGTAATCAAATGTTATACGAGATACTAGCTAATAGACTTTCCTCGTCATATTAATAAGTAAAAATTCTGTTAAAATGAAACACGATTTAAAAAGAACCTTGCATTAAAATGAAAGTATATAAAAGATTGTGCATATAAGAAATCCCACAACTAATACGATAGTATTTTTAAAATATATTGGATAACACACATATTTTGCATATCACACTTCCACAATTAATATGAGACTGTTTAAAACTTTTGAGTGTAATAAGTCATATGGAGTTGTTTAAATTTTTTAGGTTTTGATATTTTTTATTGAAATTTGGGGATATAAATTTTGATGAAATTTTAATTTTATGTTGTTTAAATTGTATTTTTCAATATATAAATGAGTTTAGTCTTTTAAAAAAACCCAGAGATATTGATATTATATATATTTAACCACTCAAATCTACAGATCTAACAATTTTTCTCCAAATTTCTAGAAAAATTAAATGAGGAGTATACCTTGAAAATAGCCAAAACTTAGAAAGTTTAGACTATAACCTTTAAAAACCTCAGTTTAAAAGTTTTTTTTTTTAGTTTTTTGTTTTTTTTTATATTTTCTAATTAATTAATTTTTTACTCAAAATTCTGTGAAAAAATATTAAAACTCCATTGAATTTGTATAATCTAAATGTTTCAAGGGTTTTTAATGAAATTCAATTTATTTATATATTAAAAAATATAATTTAAATAACAAAAAATTGTGATTTCACCACTTAAATTTCAATCAAAAATGTCAAAAATAAAACTTTTAAATAACATCTTAATTTTAATATATCAAAAATCCCCCCACAAAAAACAAAACTTTTAAATAACATCTTAATTTTAATAGATCAAGAATCATCCGAATTTAATAAAAGAAATCTACTTATATTGCAATTGCTTGAAGATGCCATATATGTTTTTGGACAACTCGATTATTCTCAGGTAATTATGGGGTTCTCTAGTTATAAACATTTTTTTGGAATACGGGTTAGAACATTCTTCATACGGTAATAAATCATATCTTGGTTTTCTTTGGAATAGTTTAATTTTAATATATATGGGAAGACTTATTTTCATGTTTTTTTTTCAAACAAATTGACACTGTTGCACGAAGAAGCCATCTATGTTGACACAGCTAGAGAGTTCTCCTGTAATTATAGGGCTTTTTAGTTACAAACAAAATTCTTGGAATATGGGCCAGAAGATTCTTCGTATAGCAATATGATATCAAAATTTCACCAATTTGGATAAGTTAAATACTGGAAACCAACTGATATAATTCAGAAAACATGGAGGGAATATTTCAATCTGACAATGAAGAGATAACGACGACTAAGCATAACGTGATTGTCACAGGGAAGTTTTCACATTAACATATTTTTTATGGTTATGGCAGGGATGATGTAGTATGAAAACATGGCATATGTATGGAGTGATCTCGACAAAGGCTTGTGGGTGGACAGAGACGGCCATTCATTTCAGGTTGAACAATAAACATGGTGTCCCAGTTGTGCAATGTCCAATTAGCTTCAGTAGCCTCGAATTTTTGTGATAAAGGCTTTTGATTCTGATTTTAGTTTAAAATGCTTGATATTCACCATATTGTTTGATGTTTGCAAATATCACACAAATTTTAGCTGTCATTCCTTACTTCTCTTTTCAATTCCTGCTTTGGGTACTTCATATTGTTTGATACAAACAGAATATGTAGTTTGCCAGTCAAATAATTTGCATTTGAAGCATTTCCCATTTTGTTGTTTGCTAGTCAATTACTTTCCGTTTGAAACATGCCATTCAAATTCCCTTCATGACAGATAATATCGAACTGTAGGAATCCTTATGAGCTGAAATGGTGCCCTCTTAATAGTTTTTCTTAGATATCGGTCTACAGTAACAGCAAGAGGAAATATAGTCCCCAACTTGTTTGAACTTTTTATTTGTGATGGATTCTGATGCATATATAGGTGCTCTAGTCTCTTCCATGGTATCACTAAGCAATGCCATTTTTTCCTCTGCCGAGATCACAGCAAGGCCTTTCTTCTGCTCACCGTGTTTTCTTACTTGGACGAAGAAAAGGCGAGATATGTAAGATTGCCAAAAAAGAAAAAGACAATTCGTCAAATGGGTCTGCATCGTTTCCTTTGGCTTGATCTGCTGATGTTCATCTGCATTGCCATCTTCTTATCAGATGTTTCTGCTTTCTGGCCTGTGGGAGGAACAACAAGATTTTATGACTTCAAGGTGAAAGAATCAGTAGAATAAAAGCTTTGTTATGTCTAGTCTCAGTTGCCAACTGATATTTTTCACTATTGCGTGATGCATTGAGCTGATCACATACTTTTCTTGCATCTATAGCATATGTGTCGGTTGCCCTTATCTCTGAAAATTTGGTGTTCTAGAGGTATTGGAAACAGTTTATCTATATGTTGTAAATGGGAATTAATCAGTCTGCCCTGAATGAACATCCTGACTCTGCCCGATTTTTTAATTGAATGCGCTTGTAGAAATTAGATTCTGGTACTCACAGTTTATATAACATGGCATTTGTTTGGACTGTGGCAGGTAAAAACAAAGACTGTTACAAAATTATGTAAACCTTTGGCTATAGTCACAATTAATGAGATGTACCCAGGCCCCATTATCTATGCACAGGAAGATGATAGAATCATTGTCAAAGTCACGAATGAAACTCCCTATAATACCACTATTCATTGGTAGCTATCTTTGCCTTGGCTGCAGATTTGATCTGAACTTATAGTAATGTTCCCTTACTATGATAGAAATAGGTATGAATCTGGATTAGCAGTGAGAAATTTAAATCATTGGTGAACTGATTGGATTGGTCAAATGTATTAAATTAGGCATGGAGTTAGGCAGCGACTCACATGTTGGTCTGATGGGCCTGCATACATCACTCAATGCCCAATTCAAGCAGGGCAAACATTTACATACGAATTCACGCTAGTGCAGCAGAAGGGAACAATGCTCTGGCACGCCCACATCTCATGGCTAAGGGCAACCGTTCATGGACCTATTGTGATCTATCCGAAGACTGGCGTTCCTTATCCATTTCTATTCCCCTATGAGGAACATGTTATTGTCCTTGGTATTTATTCCCTTCACCCCAAATTTCCATAAATCCATCAGTTTATAAGTTTGTATATTCGTTTGTATTTATTCTCAGTAGGAAGTTGAATACGATTTAGATGGAGTTCTATAAAGATTGGAGTATGAAGAAATTTATTTCATAGATGAGAATTGGTTACAGGAGAGTATTGGTTGATGGATACTCAAGAACTGGAAAGAAAGGTTGTGCAAAGTGGTGGAGGCCCTCCCTCTGCAGATGCTTATGTTATAAACGGTCATCCAGGTCCTCTTTACAACTGCTCAGAACACGGTAAGTAATCTGTTGCAACATTCTATATGCAAAGAAGTTTATATCTTCAGTTTTTTATACCTCTGGACACTACATAGATAAGTAATCTGTTGCAACATTCTATATGCAAAGAAGTTTACATCTCCAGTCTTTTAAACCTCAGGACACTACATAGATCCTGATCAAGATGAATCCATGTTTGTGTAGATCTGCAACATTCTATATACAAAGACGTTTACATCTTCAGTTTTTTTATGCCTCTGGACACTACATAGATCCTGTTCAAGATGAATCTATATTAGTGTAGATCTTGTTCTATATGGATGTATACTAGTGTTTTAAATATTCAATTAATTATTTGATTAGATCTTGTTCTATATGGATGTATACTAGTGTTTTAAATATTCAATTAATTATTTGATTAGATCTTGTTCTATATGGATCTATACTAGTGTTTTAAATATTCAATTAATTATTTGATTAGAGCAAGTCTTCACTTAAAACAATTTGACTTGTCCCATGTGTGTTAAGGCATTATGATAATCTGTTGCAACGTTCTAGAGGCCAAAAAGTTTACATCTTCAGTTTTTTCTACCTTTGAACACTACATAGATCCTGTTCAAGATGAATCTATGTTAGTGTAGATCTTGTTCGAGATGGATCTATACCAGTGTAGATCATTTTCTAGATTTGAAGCTCAGGGATTTGCATAGGCACACCAAGATTTGAAGCTCAGCTATTTGCATCAGGCCACCGTTCGACTGATCTATAACTGTATGTCTATATAACTGATCTAATTTTTGCTGCCGATATGTATACCTGATTTATGTTTTTCTGCAGATATGTACACCATAATTGCAATTCCTGGAAAGACATATCTTCTGAGAATCATCAATGCAGCCCTTAACATGGAACACTTTTTCACCATATCAAATCACAAGATGACAGTAGTTGAAGTGGATGGAGAGTATACTAAGCCCTTCGTTACCGACCACTTGATGATCACACCAGGCCAGACGACCAATGTATTGGTAACTGCAGACCAGCAAATAGGAAGTTATTACATGGGCATGGGGCCTTACATGTCGGCTCGTAATATACATTTTCAGACATCTCCAGCACTTGCTCTCTTACAGTACCAAGGAAGTTCTAACATTCTGCGACAGAAGCCCGTGCTTCCCAAATTCAATGACAATGAGCTCGTCCAATCGTTCATGAATGGTCTCAAGAGCTTAGCAGACGAGGAAAATCCTGTCAATGTGCCACAGACAATTGATAGAGATTTATTTTTCACCATTGCACTTAATGTCGAAAGATGTAAATCTTCCAATCCTAAGGAGCATTGCCAGGCCCCTAATGGAGGAGTCTTCGCAGCCTCGATGAACAACATCACCTTTGTGAGGCCTAATCTCTCGATTTTGCAGGCCTATTATAATGGCCTTGACGGATACTTTACAGAAGACTTCCCTGATACTCCACAGAGACTTTTTGACTTTGTAAACGGTGCACCCAACAATGTTCCAAAGGACACACAATCCTTACTTGGTACCAGATTGAACGTGCTTGAATATGGCTCCAACGTGCAGTTGATAGTACAGGACACTGGCACTGCTGGAGCAGAGAATCATCCTATTCACTTGCATGGCTTCAGCTTCTATGTGGTGGCTTCTGGAATTGGCAACTACGATCCCTCCACTACAATGCTAAATCTCGTTGATCCTCCCTATAGAAATACCATAGGCGTTCCTGTGGGAGGATGGGCAGCCATCCGATTTACAGCAGATAATCCAGGTAGTTAAACGGTTGCTTTTTTTGACCCAGGCATGCCTTTCTCCAAGATCTTAGCTCCTACTACCTCCCTCTTTTCTCTTGCATTTTTTACTTGCAGTATCCATCCCTGTTGTAATTATTGAATTTGATTGCAAAATGTGTGCGAATTCCTTTTGTAGGTATCTGGTTCGTGCATTGCCACCTGGAGATTCACACAACATGGGGGCTCTCCATGGCATTCCTTGTGCAAAACGGAGAGGGACCATTAGAAACCCTTCCCCCTCCTCCTTCGGACATGCCTGCTTGCTAGCTCGGGGATCAGAGCTTTACATCATTATAAAACAAAAAATTCATCCGAATGGTATAATTATATGTTTATGATTTTTCAAGACATTTATAATTTCTCTTTAATTTTTGGGCAAATTGAATAAGTTTAATTTCTCTTTAATTTTTTTGGCAAATTGAATAATTTTTACCCTCGTTCTTTTATACATATAATTGTGTGCTATTGGCAACACTCCTGGCTGTGATATTGTCGTTAATTTATACCTATGATGTTTGACAAAAGATCAAAGTAACCTTTAAAAATATTTTTTTAACTTTGTTTTTATTTTGGAAATCAAATTTAATATAAACGAATAAAGTTATAATAATTAGTATTTCACATAAAATAGTTATATTTTCAAAATATTTAAATTTAATACTAAATTTTAAATATAATAAAAATATATATAAAAAAATATTTTTGTAATGATGATGTTTATTTTTAAAAATATTTCAATTTAATATTATATATATATATATATATATATATATATATATATATATATATATATAATTTTTAAATGATAATGTTTATTATTCTGAAAATCAACAAAATATGTTTAACAAATAAAAATAAATTAGATTAAATATACTTAAAATTATTATTTTTACATTTTTAAAATTTAAAAAATAAAAATAAATGTATAAATTTTCCACATATATTATTAACTAAAAAAACATAAGTATATAAGTATCCTTGTATATTGAAGAATATGCATAATACAATTTTAGACTTGTTATGTAAAAGAATGTAATTCAAAAGGGAAAAAAAAAAAATGAGAGGTTATCAATGTGCAATCAATCTACTGATTACCTAATGTTTTTGAGAATATATATATGAATGACAAGTTTTCATTAATCACTAATGAAAACATTAAAATAGAAAAATTTAAATTTAAAAAACATTTATATTTGTTTTGTAAGGAAAGATGAGATGTGAGTGATGAAGAAATAACAATCAATAAAATATGAAAAGGTTATATAATTATATAATTTGTGGAGTTTAATTTCATATAATTAGATAGTTATATTAAGCAGATTTTAGAATTAAAAAATGAGTATTAATCGTGTATATAGGACATTAATACAAAGTGGTTAGAGTTATCTAATGGTCAATTAAGAAGCCATTCGAGGTAAGATACATGGAATTGTGATTGAATTCTACATGGAAGGGGGAAATCAATAAAAAACTTGGAATATTAATGAAGGAATTGGCATCACTAGAACTCATAAGGTTAAGGCATAACCATAATCTCTATAGAAGGCCCTTTGACCCATACAAATCTTTCTCAAGTAGTATTGGAATACACCATCAAGAAAATCTTAGAAGATGCCATTGCATAATCACATGGAAGGTGAACCTTAGTTGGAATTTATTGTCAAAGTATGGGATCATCACCAAATATCATGGAAGAATTTATTGGAGGATACAAAGTGTTAGCTCATGGTTTTGACACATTTTCTACTTATCAGTTACCCTTTTTTACCACCTTTACCTCACATGTGTACTATGTTATTACCCTTCTCGTCATGTTTTCATGTATACTTAAAGCCAAACACCCTTAACAAACTATAAGAGGTAAATATTGTATGTTCTTGTTGATTTCCTATGTCTTTGATGAATTAGATTGAATGTCTAGAACATGTTTTCTAATGACTTTTTGTTCAGCTCATTTTTGGTACCCATGTTCACTTCTGGTCCAACAGTTCATTTCTAGTACTGACAGTGCATTTTGGTACCTGCTGGCATTCGTTGGTATACTTCTAAGATTCATGTTGTAGATCGGTCACCTAGGTTTTGAAGAGGGATCTCAATTTCCTTGTGTGCAGGTTGGTAACGAAAACCCCTCTTTGGAAAGGAGATCCATCTTCATGATATGGAGGATACTATTTGTATGCACTTTGTGTCATACGAATAGTATGAAGATCATTCTAAGTTCTTTGATTAGAAAACGTGATTTAATGGTTACAACTACCTTCTTGGATGTCCAAATTCATCATCCTATTCATGAGAAACCGAGGATGTGATATATACATTAAGCATGTTGTAATTGTGGGAAGAATGTGCCTCTATATATCTATAAGATCATACTTTAGTGGGAGAGAGAACTGGGAGATTATTGTCATGTTGATTTAGAGTTTAAGAATTGTATCAATATTGAGATTCTTACTGTAATACAATTTGCATCTGATTAATGCCAAAGAAACTTTATTCATCAATGTGTTCAATGTAACTATGTGAGATTTTCTTTTAATTAGCTCGTTGTCCAGTTGGGAGGGCCTACCAACCTGTATCGTATAGCCATTATGTGCCATAGCTAGGTAATTTGTGCGTACATTTCATTTCTGTAATTAAGTTATGTTTTAATATTGTATCTTCATTCTTAGACTGAAGAGCTTTATTATCTTAGTTTATGATTCATTACTTCGGATTTTTTCTTAGCTAATTCCACTCTTTACTTATGTCAATTTAACTCAATAATTCGATGGTTAACCCTTAGTTGAAGTAACTATTTTAGATTGCAGAGATCAAGCATAGGTTAATGGTGTGGTGTAAGTAACAACAATGTTATTTCTCTTTACATTTCATTGGTATAACACATTTGTTTGATTGAGCAAAGTAACTAGAATTCCTTGGTTATTAAATCTATCCTTATCTCTAATAGAAAGAACACTTAAAGTTGTTATGTGAAAGACTGTATCATAAACCTCTCAAGGAGATTTAGATGAAATAACTAGCCACTGGTTTTTTAGCATGATTTTCTTAGTAGTGTTTCAATTCCTTTGCACATAAATGGTTTAAACATTCATTGACTGGTATTGAAGACGAGAACATTTCATAGTCATATTTATGAATACATAAGTAATATGGACATAATATGCAGAGCCAATGAACTCTTTCCATGCTTAGTATCAGTCCTATGAACATAAGTGAGATTGTATGGGATTTATTTCTTGAATTAGTTTCATTATGCTTCTATGTTTGATCAAATTGCAGAGTGACTCTTTTGCAATATGAATAGATAGGATAGCTTATACTTTATTCATTTACCTTCATATATTGTGTCTACATCTCATAAGTCTAAACCAAATTGACAATTAAATGTAATAGGGTTTATTAAGAAACAAATTAACAACCTAACAATTTTGGCGTCATTGTTGGGGACCTATTAAAAGGTAAATGGTAGAAGAATATTTTTTTTGTTAGTTGTTTCCATTTGATTTCTTATCACCTTTCAGATTTGGCAAAGGAAATATAGTAAGGTGCAAAGGTGCCCTCACTTCGGAATCTTTGAAAAGGTTCTAGCCCGCCGCATTCACTTTAGTGAGTCTTTCCAAACCCTTTATGTCATGTGGTTAATTAATGGTTAGACCTAGAGATAGTAAAAGTGGGTTCCTTAAGTCAAGAAGTAAAATTATGGGTGATAATTTGTTTGGTAACACTAGGACCCCCCCTACTAATCCAAATGAAATATATACAGGTAGTTCTTCTTAGGAAGGAGAATATTTTGCACCAAAAGTGACCTCATAGTTGATTATACCACAATATGAAACTAATGTTGAGAAGGTGCAGGAAGAATAAGGAGAAACCCCAAACAAAGGAGTTGAAGATAGCCCAATTAGTGAGCCAATTTCTAGTGTTGATCCAATACCAAATTAGGATGTCATCCCATAACACATTACCAGTCCCTCCAAATCATCACAGAGTGTGGTTGTATAAAAGATCAAATCTATAGTTGTAGAAGGAATACCAAAGGCACACGTTAGGGATAATTTCATTGTCCATAAAAATCCAATTGTTGAGCCAACCTTCTCACTAAGTTGGGGCACAAAACCAAAACAAAGTAAGTTCATCTTGTTGGGAAATAGGGCAGATGAAGAAGAAAGGAATGTAGAAATCGAAAGAGAGGAAACCTTTGGATTCCCCATCCTTCACTTGGAACCAAATGTGAATATGAATAACATTCCTTTGTCATCCTTGCCAAATTTATGAGGTATGATAACTGAGGACCTAAATGCTTTTCTATTTGAATTTGACTTTTTGTGTCAAAGTAACAATTATGTGGATGATGCTCAAAAATTAAAGTTATTTCCTACAACATTAAATGATTCTTCTTTGAGATGGTTTATGGGACTTGGGGAATATATTATTAGATCTTGGGAAGACGTGAAAAACACTTTTCTTAATAAATACCAATATTATTGTAGAACTAGAGGCTCACAAAATGATATTTTTAAGATGCAGCAACAGAAAGAGGAAAGTCTTGAAGACTACGTTGAGAAATTCTTGTACAACCTCCAAAAGACTAAATAGAATACATTGAATGATGATACAATAGAACTATTTTTCTAAAATGAACACAAGAATAATACATAGAAGTGATTAATCTTATGGGTTTTGGTTTGTATAAATTTGTGACTTATGCAAGAGATATTCATGGAGTAGAGCTAAATATAGTAAGGGAATGAAAGATACTTTTACAAGGGAAACTGAATATGTTGCATGAGGAGTAACAAGGATTAAATCGAGAAATTTGTTAGAAAAAATTAAAACATATATCCTTGGCACAATTAGCTCGCATTTAGATACATTAAAAATTAAAAAGAAATAGGAAGAAGAGAACACATCCTTGACTACATTTTGTTCTCAGTGTAGGAAGAGGCATCCTTTAAGAGAGTTTCCATTAAATAGTGTACAATTTTGTGATATTTGTACATATAACCATGAAACAGAGAAATTCCCCTCACTGTTAGGACTTCAAGCTATTTATAAAGGAGGTAATGGGAAAATTGAGCCATCTTTTTGTGTTGCACAAAAGAATCCTTGGAAACCACGAGCATAAGGTATGTCACAAGATCCCTCATAATAGTTTTATACATTTTATAATTCTCATCCTTAGAAATGGAATGCTCAGATTCCTTGGCAGACATGGCCCCAACAATGAACTCAAAATCATCCTTGGCAACAAGGCTAGTGATGGAATGCTTATGGGAATATACCCCTACAACAGTTTCCAATGCCCTATACAGCTTATCCACAGTATCCACAATATTACTCACCTATGCCACCACCATACCCTACAATGCAAGAAAAAATGAGTCCACCCCAACCAACAATTCCTCAACTACCACAATAGTTACAGTTACCTACAAATCAAAACCCTCCTAGACCAATGCAATTACCTGCACAGTTGTTTCCTAACCCGGATAACAGAATAGCTCAGCATGTCTTCAATGTTGAGTTACAAACCTTTCCAAATTATTTTATCACTCTAGTACCATTGCAAAATATACACCTAATATCCATAAGTATCCTTAAAAATAAAGACCCTCTAGTTGTCATTGAAGAAGAACTTGAAGAGGATGAAACTCCTAGTCAAACACACAATGATAACCCCCATGAAGATATGATTGTTCCCACTACACAAAAATCTTCCACTTCACATTCAAAGCAACCTGATGCACCTAAAATTCCTCCTTACCCCTAGAGGTCGGCCTTAGAAAAACATGTTGCTTAGTCTGAATTTGATTTAGAAACAGAACTAAGAAATGTTTGTGTGAAAATTCTCTTATTGCGAGAGATAAAATATGTACTTATTTATGAAAAAAATAATACGGAATTATGAATCAAAAATACCAAAAGGAAAAGAAAATACCCCTCACAATTTAAGTTGTAGGCCAATTAGCTGAATTAATGTCTGGAAAATTCTAGTGGAAAAGTATGTTGATTTAAGAAACCCTATAGTTACTATTTATATCAACAATGTTTCTATATAAAACACTCTAATTGACCTAGGTCTGCAATAAATGTTATGACTGTCATGACTATGGAAATATTGCAATTGGATAGTCTTCAACCTACACCCACATTGGTAGAGTTAGCTGACAAATCTAGAATTAAGCTTGTTGATGTTTTAGATGATGTCATTGTGACCTTGGACTCATGGGAATACCCCATGTATTTCTTTGTTATTCAACCAAATACTACCATGGATGGTGACCCCTTGATCCTCGAGAGACCTTGGCTAGCTACAATCGATGCTTTGATTGGTTGTAGATCCAAAGAAATGACTATAGCTAATGGAGAATCTATGAAGAAACTTACCATGTATCCACCATTAAAAATTGTGTTAGAAAATTCCATATGGGTAGAGGATCCTTATGAAGATGAAGAAATTGCACAACCCCTCTTAACCATTGAACAATATAGGGGATTGAAAGAACAAACAGAATATTTTTTTCTTAATCAATTTCTCTCTACTATAGATTGCATCAAATACCCAGAATCATTTCTATGTATGATCATGTTTTTAGTATAGATTTTCAAGAGTATTGTGATAAAAAAAAATCGTCATCCTTTCTTATATCGACCATTAATGAAAGTTCATATTATTATAGCATTCCTCTTGAGATAAGTCTAGGGAAATTTTTAAACATCAATCCTAAACTCAACCAAGACCAACGGGAAAAACTAATCCATGTATTGCAAGAACAATCTGATGCATTTGCATGGGATTATAAGGACATACATGGAATTCATCCTTGTTGGAATATTTTTTAATACTGAGAGGGGGGTTGAATTAGTATTTCTTCTTTTTTCACAATATTTAACACCACGTAATCATTAATCTTATTAAACACAACAAATAATCAACAAAGAAGAACAATGCATAGAATTTTAACATGAAAAACCATAAATTTTATTTTATATATTTATATCAAGTTTACTTTTCATTTACAAGATACAACTTGTAGGAGACACCAATCCCCTATTTTGAGCACCAACTCAAGGAGACAACAATCCTTGTTTTGAGCACCAACTCAAGGAGACATCAATCCCCTGTTTTGAGCCCCAACTCAAGGAGACATCAATCCCATGTCTTGAGCACCAAATCAAGGAGACAACAATCCTTTTTTTTCAAGCACCAACTTGATCAAGTTGCAACTCCCTGTTGTTCAAGCCCCAACCTATAGAGGACTTTAACCCTCCCTTGCTCCACCCTCCCACCCTCACTACATTTTTAATCTTTAAACTTCAATTTCTTCCTTTGGATTCTTCTTTTGTTTAGATCTTCTTATTAAATCATCGATTCACCTCTGTTGCTTTTGTCTTCACAAACTTTGATATGCATTCTTTACTTCTTATTTTGTTGAATCTACTTTTTTGAACGCCAAATCTAATCTTTTGCCAATATATTATTGTTGCTCATGAATGATGTTTTATTGTCACACCTCAAATGATATGCTTATGAACTATTAATTTTTTACCCGCACATTAGTTTTTTCTCATAACCCTCTTCTTTATTTATACTTTTCCATAAGATTTATATGAAAATTCATGTTCTTCTTGAAAAGTCACCGCTTTTATTAAATAATAATTGATTTTTTCCATTTTCATTTTGAATTTCACTTTTTACCTTACCATGGGTAAATACCACCATGGTTTGCAAATATCATTTGCACATACCATTGTAAGTTTTAAACCTGCGAGGTAAAGCAATGCATATAGATTCTTAAGCAATACAGAAATTAATCAATGGCTCATACACATAGTACACAGAGATTTTATACCGGAAACCCTCAACCAGAAAAACCTTTCTTATATTCATTATCTCGAATTTCACCATTCACCATACAATATATACAATGTTTTTAGGTATTCCGTAGATACCAAAACCCTAATCCCTTAATCCGGGATTAATTTACAAATCCGCTAAAAATAGCAAAAACTGCCCAAAAAAAAAAAAATTTGGGGCACTGCCCCAGGCTATCGCCCATTGTCGAACGTTGCGCGTAACCAGGGGGGGCATACCTGCCCCCCCTTAGGAAAGCACCCGGAGAAAATGACAGAGTTCTAGTGGTAGGGATCGTCAGACACAGTTTTCATATCTAACGCGCTCACACACACACACATGCAAAGAATATAACACATACCCAACATTCTCTCACTTGTTTTCTTTGCATCCAGGGGTCCAAGGGATTATATAATCAACAATTTAGGGCAGCAATGCCCATTGTTTCTCTACACCAGGAGAACTTTTCTATGCTCAGAGACTTTGTCAATGAATCTGCAACATTCTTCAAAGTGTCAACCTTTTCCAGTAACACCTTCTTTTCTTCAACCATGTCTCTCACAAAGTGATATTGAACATCAATATGCTTTGTCTTCGAATGATAAGTTGGGTTCTTTGACAGGAATATTGCACTCTGACTGTCACAGTCTAATCTCACTGCTTGTTGTACCAACCCAATATCTGAACACAATCTTTGTAACCATATTGCTTCCTTGCTTGCATGAGTGGCTACCATGTATTCATCTTCTATAGTTGAGAGTGCCACTACAGCCTGTCTTTTGCTCATCCAACTGATTTCTCCTCCAAATAGGTTAAACACATACCCACTTGTAGATCTTTTGTGACCCAGATCTCCAGCCCAGTCTGCATCAACAAAGCCATGTATGTCCACCACTCTATCTAATCCCGGTCTTCCTTGGTAGCACAATCCATAACTGGTGGTGCCATAAAGATACCTGAAGACCCTCTTTACTGTTGTCCAATGCTCCTTCCCTGGTTTTGACATATACCTGC